>JAGXCT010036761.1:0-20442 GCA_022495035.1 Philopotamus ludificatus
TTATTTATTTATTACACTGTTATAATCTTTTTCAAATATTTTCTTATCGATAGGATACCTGGTTTAAATTTTGATGAAAAAAATCTTACTGGTGTCATATCGTAATTGTTATCTTTTGCTTATGACGTTCCTCAACATTCGGAGCTATAAAAAGAGCTGTGAATAATAAAAGTATGCCCTATCCCAGTGACCTAACGGCTAATGACTGAAATTTCACACACAAGCTTTTTATATAAATATTCAAAAGCTCATGTTCAAACCATGTTTTATAAAAAAAATAATTCGGCCCGTTTTCAAAAAGTTTGGAGACCCCTGCTTTAATATATCAATTATTTTTTTGCAACTACTATCCAGTAAGTGTTGAAGTTCAAGTAATTTAATTTTCTGCTCAATATCTTGATTAATATACGAGTTATGATTGTTTTTTGTAAAAAACGAAGTTTTGCTAAATTTCGGTGAATAAACCCCACCCCGCCTCAGTGCATGTTTGTCCACAATTCGCCCCGTAGGCAATGTGTTAAAAGATACAGAAGTGTATTTTCTTGAGTGCAAAATTAGTCTGATAAATAAACTGTGGTGTTCATTGACCAAGAGTTTTAGTTAAGATTTTTTTCGGTCAAGAAATTGATCAACGGGGATTTTAAAAATACTTGTTTAAATAATTTTATTACAAATCAAGAAAAAAAAATCCGTATTGCATCTCTATGTTTCAGCTTTATGTATAATAATATTATAATATCAGATATAATATCTTTCAACAGAATCGGATTATTACCATTCCATCTTACCACTTTTGACAGCTAGACTACGATGGGGACTTTCTTGAGATTTATTTTGAAATACAATTTTTCAAATTTTAATACATTTTTATCATTTATAATGGCATATACATATATGTAAAATTAAAATAAACCTATTTGCAACATATAGAATAAAAAGATTGATTAATCATGCCTATTAAATATATTAGAATTAATTTTATCCATAGATACTGCATATAAATCAAATATTTTATTTTTACGTACAAATTATTAATAATTACATTATTTCAGGACAAAAATTAAGCACTGCATATGAAGCTTTATAAATAATTATTATTAAATAATATCATTTAATGATTTCAATATTTTTTTAGAATAAATTTTGATTGTATAATAGATGCTTCTTTAGAGGGAACAATCGTAAATATATTGGTACCGCCCCTGGTTTACGAGCCGAGTCCTGTCACGTCACAGATAATATTCAGTCGGGATATTCGGGAGCATCCTCGATGCCTTAACCATTTTATTGGGTAATGAACGTTATACTGTTGGAAACTTGATATAATGCCTCCGCGAAAGGATATTAAAATTCAGTGTGGCACGTGACGAGAATCACAAATTAAAAGGGGACAAAGACATTTCATCCTAATTTCCCTTTTTTCGTATTTTTTTTATTTGATTCCGCAAACAACAGCGCGAAGTGTTTCGCAGCAGGTGTCGTAACGAGCAGTAAAGAAGCAGCTGGAATTATTTCGCACATTTTATAGGTGGAAAATTTATGGACAATTTTAGAGCAACCCCATTTTGAAAATGATGGTTTTAAAATCTTTGTGAATTACGAAAACGTGATGCAATAAAAAATCTCATTTCAATAGGAATATATCAAGGTTGCATTCGTTCAAGTGTTAGCTTCAGCTTGTATTTATTACAGATAGTAGAAAAAGCTATTAACTTTGTAATTATGAGCAGGCTTCAAAACCATCAAGACTCCGTACATAAAATCTCAGTCTTAAACATTCTCGACAAATAGTTTTAAAAGTTTCGACATATCACTCCGCCTTTACAAGAGCGAGTTGGAATTTGTCTGGTATTGTTTTATAAGAATGTCACACATACGTTCCCGAGTTCGCCGGTAGTTTCTGAAAGTCACATTTTATGGCGCGAGTTTTGAACATCGTCCACGTTCGGGATACTTCGGCTGCTGAAATTTAACCTTTGTCGATACGGGCCAATAAATACGGGAGCAGACGTGACAACAGACTGCGGTAATAATTTGGCAAAATGTCATTGACCGAACAGGTTGATCCGTCCGGTAGACCTGCCCCCACCAAACCGCCCTATCCTACAGCCACTGCCACCACCGCCACACCCCCTGCGAGAGTTTGCAAAAATTTCCAGACAGCTCTCCGTACACAACATCCCTCAGTCGAAAAATTTACATTTGCCGCTTTATACATTCATCGGATCGAAATTAAATATTAATCCCTTATTCTTTTGCAGAGGATTGAAATTAAATCCGCTCTCTGTGTTACGAAATTATTTGATAGGATTTCGCGTGGGATTATCCGCAATTCGAAATGTGCCCGCGCTAAAATTAAATGAGGTATTGAATAGTATTTTTTTTAACGTGAAATTGACAATTATTTTTAAAATTTTACAGTAGTATATTCTGCGCATGCCCACAGTTTCGCAATCTGCAAATTTTCAGGGATTCCCCGCCCACGTCTACTGTCTGGGCGGTCTACGTGGAAGCGAATCAAACTCCAAGCCCGCCCAGCTGGATCAATCAAGGACTTTCTCCATAGCTCACCATTGCAACGTATAAATATTCAACAATAAGCATACCTGAAATCACAAGGACCACTTTATGGACAGAATCAATATATAAAGTATGCAAAACAATACACAATCCTCATCGATATAATAATAAATAGCTATTCATAAAATAGACGTTTAGACCACTTAATTTAAGAGTAAGAGTAAATACTCAAGTCTATGTTAAGAAATGTGTTTTTATTATAAGTGATACCTTGAATAAAAAATATTTAAACATTCAAATTAAATGTTTGCGATATATAATCCATTTCTATTTTTTATTAAAAAATCTGTACTAGGAAGTTCATGAAAGTTGTTTTATATAAAAATTATCTTGAAAATGTTATGGAAACTCAATCATTTATTATTATTTATTTGGAAGTACACATATTAATATATGTTATTTTGACAGTTTGTTAAATATATTTTTAATATAAATTCAAAGATTAAATTAAAACTCAAACACATGACATATACTTATGCAAATATCATATATCAGAAAAAAATATAATGGGTAAAGCAATTTTTTCTATTCAAAGACCTGAGTTTAAAAATACACTTTTGGTATTTTATACTGTTTTTATTTGATAAAGAAATGAAATCAAAAGAAGCTACACGGACCATCAGCGATATTTATGGAGATCTTGAATCCTTAAGAGTGCTTTTGATGGTTACAAAAGTTCAAAAGGCATACCAAAATTAGGGAATACTCTTAACAACGATGATGACATTATTAAGTCATTTATGGCGTCTGATTTTCCTAAAACAATTAAGGAATTGTCACAACACTTCAAGACACGTGCAGGACAATACAAAAGTACGAAAAAAATAGAAAAGCAATTTAGGGTCCCCACAAACATTCTTCAACATTTCTAGAACAATAGATAACTATGTGTTTACCTTTACTGTTCAGATGTAAAACCGATGCATTTCTGATGGCGATTAGAAGTGGTCTACAATAAACCGTGTTCACTACACGTTCATCATTAACTGTAAATGTTTCTCGTGTACTTGGTGGTATGTCTTAGTAATAATTCACCGTGCAGCAAGGGTGTGTTGTGCCAAATTTAGAAGTGAGAAATCAGGAATTACTGTTTGTAAAAATCGATCAGTTTTCCTAAAAATCAAAGCTGAATTCTCTAGTATGATTATACAAGACCACAAATAGCAAGGATTACGCAAGACAAACTAAGAGAGCTAGATTTAGAAGAACTGCAACTTTCATCATATTCACCTGATATTTCACCTTTGAATATTCATTTTTAAGTCGATGGAACTTCTTTAAGATCAATATATTATAAATATTGAAAGAAATCACTTAAAGTCATATATTAATAACAAAAAAAGCTAAAATATTACGAAGGATGTATTAAAAAACTGCCTCTATTATATATAAAAATATTAAATTGAATATTATTTTAGAGGTTTGTTTGAACACATTTTAGTGACATAAATACAACAGAAATTTCCATTTCTTTTCGATTTTATACTTGTCGCAGCACTTTTCCTATATTTTAGGCACTTTTTCAGAATGCAAAATTTTAAGTAATGGCGTTTAGCTCTTTTAGCGGTTTTGTCTTTAAATCAATGTTGAAAAAACGTCGTGCTTTCAAGATTTTTAAATTATCTTCGAAAAAAGGAAGTGACTGGGAGCTAACTCCGGGTAATCATAACAGAGTCAACAATAAAGTAAGCATCTAATAAATCTACCTCGATATTTTACTATGTCAATAATTATACGTCAGAGCTAATTGTACCAACACGAAAATGTAAAAATATATTTAATTTATAAAAACTGATAATTAAAACATACTCCGCTGTAAAAAGTATGTAAAATTAAAAAAGTATTTTTAGACCAGTGATTCGTAACCTTTTATCTTCCACTGAAGTGTTATCCAAAATTTCTTGGCACACTAGTTTTTTTTTGATAAATACACAAAATAGACATTATATTAATTGTATGGAAATATTACAAATTATTTTCCAAACCAAAAGTAATTATTTTTCTTTTCTGTTATTACATCTTCAATCAATATTTTATATTTTTTATTCTATTAGAGAAATGCGCCACGGCACACACCTAATTGTGCAGCACTAATTTAGGAGATTTAATGTTTTTTTTGAAATAGTTAATAGAATGTCATCATCTTTTTAATTAGTACAGTTCATTTTTCTTAATTCTTACATGTTTTTTTAGATAGTTTATCCTCATCGAATCAAAAATGTCTGAACAATATTTATCTGGATAAAGAAAGTTAATTTTCGGGCATTACTTGAATCAAGCCCTAAAAATGAAATTGGTGAGATATTATGTGTTCTCTAGCATGTTGTATGGAGTAGAGGTGTGGACGCTTAAAGAAAAGGCGACTAAGCATCTAGAAGCCCTTAAGATGTGATTATATAGCTTCGTATTAATAGAGTGAATAGTCACAAATACCAAGGTGATGAAACAAAGAGCGAAAGCTTATAAAAATAATTAAGAAGCAAATGCTCGCAAAAAACATTTATCAGTTTTAATAAAACACCATATCTTTACATTATTCATTAAATGTTTATAATATTATAAACATTTAATGAATAATGTAACATTTTAATAAATTTTATTTCGAAATAACACATTGTGGTTTATCATTTTTTAATATTTTCCGATTGTTCGGTTGATGTTCGACGCGTCGTTATCTGTCGAGCTCGGCGGGCAATATTCCCCCTGATTTAATGTCAGGCTTCCATTATCCGATAATGCCACATAATTGCATCAGGCACAGCGCAGGGAGGCAGCTCCAGCCAGGGGTATTAAATTATTTTCAGCCGGGCGACAATCGATCGGCAAAATTCGACGGACACACGACGCGTCCGGTTCCAGGTGACAGCCGGACGCGTCGCGACGCCCGCCACTCCGATTCAATTTATTTCATAACGTGTAATGGTGTATTTTTGTATCACGGTTTCAGGATGCTTTAGTATTTTTTTTCACGATTGTATGCGCAGGTCGTTGTAGTGTGTATTTTGCGCTCAGAAATTATTTTCGCAAAAAGCGTTCGTTATATCCAACTCGGTGTAAAAAAAAGAATGTGCGAGTTTGCTGGATATAAATCACACGCCCTGGCAAGAGGTCATTGAAATTAATTCTACCCTTACTTGCACTCTATACGTAGGTAAATATGTTTTTAGATTTTTTTAAATCGAAAATATATTGAGAATTATATTTACAATTAATTGCAAATAAATTTGTTATTTATTTTATAACTATTAATAATATTTAAAAAAATATTAGGACTTGCTTAGAAATATCCTAAAATAGCCGCTAATAATTTATAATATTCCCAATTCTATCTTCAATTTTTAAGTAAACTAGGAACTTTAAGTAAACTGTTTTCCCAAACTGGACTACGATATTAAACAGGCTGTACTACGCAATTCTAATGATTGTATTATAATTATTTTTTATTATTGATATTTAAAAAATTAAAACACAGTTAAGTGTACTATTTATATCTTCGTAGATTACATTTATTATTTTAAAAAAACCGGTTATTTAGTATTTTTAAAAACAATTTTTCCAATATCGATGGCTTAATTTATAATTCGGTAATATATTTTGCACAAGTGTGTCCAGCGTCCCACCAGAGATAAAATAATACATTGTCCCCCCCGTGTATCAAGAGACTATATATTTACACCCTTTTTTCTTGTCTCCATATAGGGTCAACACAGTGGGGGTGAGTCGGTGGTGGAGGATAGAAAAATATTTTACTCATTATAAAAATTCCCCGTTCGCATGTCGTTTATCTTCTGCTTGGCTTGAGGGCACACCGGGTATTAGTCAATATTAGCAGCTTTTTTTATCGGAGGTCCTTTGTCCTGAATTTTTTTCGGGTGTTAAATTTTTAAATATTTGTTTTTGCAACCCCCAGGTGATTAAAAAATTAAATGTTTTAGATAAGCGCCGCGGGGGATGATGCGTAATTTACAAACCACTTTAATTAGATGGTATATTAACCTCGGAAAATTTTATACTTTATAATTTTTGTATATAATATATATATCTAGTTTTACATTGTATTTCAACAAAAATTAATTGTCAATTTTTTTAATTAAATTGTTTCAAATGAGTCTAGCGACCTTAACGCCGAGTTAATTTGATGATTAAAACGTTGTCTGAAAATTTTTAATAATTTCACCAGAAAAATATTCATACACAGCGAGTTTCAAAGTGAAAAGTGAGAACGAAACACTTTATTATGGCAAGTTTTAATTGTTATAGTGTCCTGGAGCAGCCAACTTTATTGCACAACATATCACGGTGTGGGAAAGCAACGCTGTTCTAACAGTTCCAAGGATTAAATATAAATTGTTTTAATTAAATTGCACAAAATGAACTGGAAGGGATTAGAAAAATGTACGACTGGTTGTGTATTTCTAAATTGCATCGTTGTGCCAATTATGTTTCAATTATAACTTATGTTAATATTGAAAATCGTCGGGGAGCGTTTTGGGCTGTTAATCAAGAAGTCTTGCGCATTTACCGGTCAGCGCGGTCGGAAATTATTCAGAGGCAATACCCGAAATAAAGTGTGGTCCTCACATGGTCCCGGATGGTAATGGGCCCCATGGGCCATGGGAAACTTTATTGCCGGAGAACTCATAAATTGGCCAAAATAATTAAAATCGCAAGTGTCCACGCTAGAATTTAGCGATGGGGCCCTCCTAGCTCGCGTGCCACCGCACCACAATAAAATACTTTAGCGCCAAGTTATTGCATGGATGTTTGCAATATGCATGATGGTAAACAGTTCAAATTGTTTTGGGATGCTCATGGACTGTAATGGTTATGTATGCCGTAGAAACGGATGAAGATGTTCATTAAAATAATATATACAGCATGATGGCGATTAAATATATATAGTATTTTTACCTTATATTAAATATAATATATTTAAATTTCCACTACAATAATAAATAGAAGAAGTCCGTGAAAATAAATACAAAGTTTGAATGATTATAAATTCATTTTATTTACATATATTTAATATTTAAATTGCAAAAAGAATCTACATAAAATGTATAACTTTTTCCCCTGTTTAAAATTAATACCGTTCTGGTCAAAAGACTGCTGATAATTGATTATCGAATCTTAAACATTTCATTTGGTGTTGTGGCGCAATCTATCAATAGTTCGATTGCAACTTTTAATTCATTAAGTGTCGTCAGTTTTCTGGCGTAGATTTTATCTTTAAGGTATTCTTACAAGATCTAGTGGCGTTAGGTTGGGGGAACGGGCAGGGTATTCTATGGGACCTCTTCGTAAATAAATAAAAACAATAATCTTCACCAAATTCCTCTCGAATGAGTGGTAAAACACATTCTAGCAGTAAATTCAAATGATTGTCATCAGTGTATACATTTTTTAGGGCATTCTGTATGTAGATGTAAGCGAATAACATCTATAAAATCATTATAAAATTTATTTGACAAAAAAATTATGAAAGTGGAAGGAAAGATAAGAGTTTCATTAAAGAATACATTATGCTTATCGCAAAATAAATAGTGGTACAGGGAAGCATCGCAGATAATTCGATTGATAATTAAATGATGTTGAATGAGATATTAATGCTGTGAAATTTGAAGAGTTAACCCAAATTTACTACAATAATCACTTAACTTAATTATTTTTTAGAAACGTCCTATATACATATATTTTACTTAATTTTATTTCATGTTACTTAAAATCGAATTAAAATATGATTATTAATACAATATTTTAATTAATTAATTAAGTTGTAAAGTATCATTACTTAGAGAGAAAGTATCATTACATAAATAGAGAAAAATTGAAATTATTTACAATTAAAAATCTCCATCGTTTTTCAAAACTGTACTCGTATTTCTAGTTTTGGTCAATTAACACTTGGAGGCTGATTTTTTATTCGTTGTTTATGACAATTACAATTTTATTGTTTTATTTTTGATATTGATCTAACGAGGGGGTTACTAAACTCTTTAAGAAACGGGCTGGAATGATTTTTTTTATAAAGATGTTGAGCCGGACGAGTTTTATTCTTATTGAAATCCTGTTGAATTGAATTTAATTTTATATACATAACCTAACCTAACCTAACCTAGCCTAGCCTAGCCTAACCTAACCTAACCTAACCTAACCTAACATAACATAACCTAACCTAACCTAGCCTAGCCTAGCCTAACCTAACCTAACCTAACCTAATAAATCAATAACTGAGCTTTGTGACTTACAACGAATCGGATATCAATTGGAAAAATTGTAAAGTCAAGAACCTTTTCTTTAACACGTTTCTTCACATCATCAACTCTTCTAACTACTATCTATGCAGATAAACTAACAGCCATAATATTTACCTTTTCAGGACTTATTTCTTCAACATTGCCCAAACAAATTTGTTTTGCAAAATCACCATCAATATTTCCATCAGAGTTTCCTTTAATTTGGCTTGGTCGAACTTAATTCGTGTCGTGAGTTCACAACAAAATCATAGAATTTATTTTTTTCCATTCTTTCCATATGGTTTTTTAAACCGTCTTAAAAAAAGTCCAGTTCAATCATTAATATTAAAACAATATTCGGTTGCCAAAAAAAAAATATATTTCATGTTTAACACATTCACGGACAGTTTTGCATTTGCACACATTTTTTTTTATTGCCAAACAAATTTTCGTTTACAGCTATCCATGTCGCCAAGGAGTTTGAGTGTAAGTTTGAACTTGTCTGAATTTAATACGCATAAAAAAAATATTGGAAAAGTTTAACTTCAATAGCATGAAGTTTGAATAAAACAAAATTTCAAAAAGTAATTTTTTAAATTTTGCAGCAAAATCAATATTTTTTAATAATTATATACATATTATTACACATTTTATTAAGTATACATTATTTTTTTAATTTAAACAATGTGATATTTGATAATAGAAACAATTGTGGATAGGGGAAATATTTATTTATCGCTAGATTGCATTCAATTAATATAAATTATATACATAAAAAATAAAATATATTTTTATATTTATTCTATTTCCTCATAGATATAAAAAGTGATATCTATGAGTCAATATTATATTTATTTCTTGTATTTTTATTTTCACGCTTATTTATATATAAGTCGGTCATTCATTTCATCAGGATCATTTGCTGTCAAATCATTTGACATTAGTGATATCAAAATGCGGTTCATATCAGTGTTAGTAGCCATATTTCTCATTACTACTAATATGACATCTAAATCATCAGCCTCTCCTTTACCGTCACCTAATCCGGAGCCCAAATGGAAAGGATGGAAAAAAATCGTATGTAATAATCGTATGTAACACATTATAAACGAACTTTTATATATTTTTAACTTCATTATCACATATATTTTAACAGGAACGTATTGGCCAAAATATTCGAGATACTATAATAAGTATCGGTCCGCTTATAGAAAAACAGAAAGAAATATATCCAGCTGGTACTCCTCGACGTTGAATTTATAATATATGTTTTGCATACAAATATTATTTATTATTTAATCTCTGTAAAATTAATGTTTTTTTTATGAACCATATACTTAAATATTGTTCTAATGTTGATGATAATTAATTATGCCCTAAATGCTATATAGATAGATAAAAGGTATAATGTTTCTTATACTGTTGCAATATTTTATTTGAGATTATGCCATATTTACAATTATTTTCTCTTATATTTGTTTTTTTACTTTCGACTTAAACGACGACAATTTAAAATGTAATAACCATTTCACCTTAATCGTCGTTTGATGCAGTTTCATAGCTTGTTAGTAATTATCGATAATTGTGTAGCAAAGTGTCGACTGTAGCAATTTTCCCCGTCTCAAATCCCTAAACAGTGGCATTCGAGTTAACTCGATTGTTGTCCCCGCAGTAAAGAGGACCTGGGCAAAGAACTGTTAAGCGTGATCCCAGAGATTATTTCTTAAGACCGATTATTGCACTTGTTTTGTCTCATACCCCACCCCATCAAAATACAATATCATCCCCATGCCTGGATTTATAAAATACTTATTTCACGCCGTCTGCACTTCTCTCATATTATCTCCAAACGAGTGGCATTGCCAGAATATGTAAATATTAAATTATTTATATTAATATTTTTTATTATTATTTTGTCAGGCTGTGCCGGATCGATATGAGAAATTCCCTTTCTACTGTGTTTTGCATTTTGCTCAATCCTCTTTTTCTCTAATTTACATCAGGACTCAGATGGATTTACATCAATTAGGGATCTTTTCCTTTGTCGCGCAGATTTTTCTCTTTTTTTTTGTTCTATCAACCTTTTACTTTGATAGTCTATCTAATTTAATCTGATTCGTTGTTTACAAGTCGCATCACTTGCAATCAAGTACCGAGACGCTACAGAATAAATACATAATTAATCTATGTCAATAACTTGAATCCATACCATTATTTACAAAAGAATCTGGACAAAACATTTTTTAATTATTTTTGAGAAGGGTTAAAAGAACAAAGCGTGTCATGTCTTACTGAGATTTATATATTTATATTATATTATAATTTATACACATACATAATTAAGATAATAACTTTGTATCTCTTAATAATAATCATGTAATAAAGCATGTCTAAACATATTTTATTTAAATATATACTTAGAATAATAAAAATAATATTTTTTTTATGATTTCTTCATATTGCAATATAATTTTTATTGTAATCGTTCAAAAAATAAATAGAAATCTAAACTACTCAAAGCATACGTGTATTAATAATAATATATTCAAAGAAAATGTGTCTATCTCTATATCAGGGGTCCCTTAAAACATCAGATTTTTCCGCGGCTCCCTTAATACATTAGATTTTTTTTTAATTTTTGACCTTCTTGAGAAATTGGAAAACTTACCGTTTTAAAAGCGATTACTCATTTAACAGCAAAAAATTTAAAACGGATACTATTTTCCTTTGGATAATATAAAATATGTAATTTCAACTGTTTGGGTAATCGTATTTCCGTTTTGGTCTGTTTACATATGACACTTGCTCTTTAATATTCAATTTTAAAGAAATCACAGTTTTTCGATTATTTTCTACTTCGATGATAGACGTATCAGAAGAATTTTGGGAAATACCTATTTAGGCTCCGCGGAACACCAGTGTTCCGCGGAACATAGTTTGGGAAGGCCTGAGGTAATCCAACAATCAAAAACTAAAATGTTGACGCAAAAATTTCGAGAATTGGGAATTCCAAAAAATTTGCCGGAATTATTTATTTGAATATTTCGCGGCTCCCCTACGACGACACCGCGGCTCCCTGAGGAGCCACGGCTCACACTTTGGGAACCCCTGCTCTATATGATGAATAAAAAAATAAAAAAAGCTGTATATAAACATGTTTATATTTAATTGGGTTGTAAAAAAAACCCTTGTCAAGGGAAGTTTTCGTTTCAGTTGAGCAATTGACACCAATATTTTCAAATCTTAATAATTTACTATTGAAAAAAAAATTTATTAGAGATCTCATATTAAAAGACAAAAGGATTTACATATTGAAATACGTTTTAAATAATCCACTACAGATGCTCTATTGAATTAAGAAATATGCCTTTTTTTCAGGCCAAACAAGGGATTACATATAATTATCAACTTTTATCAATAAATTAATAGTGGCGATTTAACCATCACGGCGAGTCGAAAACCACCGCGTTGTCCGAAGAGGGACTCTCAGATTCCCCAGGCATTTCAAGTTATTGATTAACTCTTTACCAATATCTTGGCATTTTTTTTAAATGGATTGTTCTCGGCGATGTTTCGTTACAGATTAAGCTCTTGCAAACACGTGGCAATGACACGTTTCACTCGCACTTGGCACATTGTACCAGATGCGAGCGAGAAAAAACATCACACCCGTGGTGACAGCAGCGAATATTGTTGTTTTAATTTTTTTTCTCGTAATTGCAGATGATAAAGGATAATTATTATGTATATTATTTATTCTTTAGACTTTTTTAGACAAATACAAAAAGTTTGCGACACGTAAGATTTATATTAAAAGAGTTGTTCGAGAAAAACAAAAACTTGGATTATGGCTAGGTTAATCGGTAAGCGGACTAAGTAGCTGTGCAGATCCACGGCATACCAAAGGGCGCCAAAGCTGTCCCTAAGATAAAAATGATTTTTATTAGGGTTCAATAGAAGAAAAAAAAAGAATGTTTTTAAATGGTTGAAGAATATTATGAAAAATAAAATTGACGTTTGTAATTTTGAAGATGAATTTGATATTTTTTTAATACTTCTGATTTGAAACCACAATAAACATGCGTACTTAATCAAGAAGAATAATGTTGATTATGAAAATTAGAAAATTTTCGTGAGAAGCAAATAAGATATTAAATCAAATATTATATTTAAAATATTGCTGTCTAATTTTTTTTTATCTTATTTCGAAAAGCATTTTC
This sequence comes from Philopotamus ludificatus, assembly GCA_022495035.1. Lineage (NCBI taxonomy): Eukaryota > Metazoa > Arthropoda > Insecta > Trichoptera > Philopotamidae > Philopotamus > Philopotamus ludificatus. Next base: position 13,037 of record JAGXCT010036761.1, read on the forward strand.
TAGCTACATCGTAGGATTTTGAATTTAAATACACGCAAAGAAAAAGTTTTTTGATTAGAAAAATATTTTGTAAAGTTCATTGTGAAGTTACAGAATATTTTTTGTGCGTTTCTTTGGATTTATTTATTTATTTTATTTGACGGCGATGGATGAATGGTATAATAGAAAGGTTCCAAAGCGCTATTCATCTATATAAAGATTTGATAAAGAAAGACTCTAAAGATGTAACAGGAATGAGTCTCTCACGCTAATATTTGTGTCGAACCACGACACAGGGTAATTTTTAATATTATTTCAGCTGGATTGAAATTAATATTATGTATTTGCTTTATAAATATTTATTCAACGCCGGATAGATGGCATTAAATTAATTAATTCTAACGCGTCAAACTACCCTTAAAAATATTAATTTATAAAACATACGGATGTAATGTTAAATATGAAATAGATAGTAAAATTGTTTTTTTATTTAAAAGCAATATAAAGAGTTATTTAAAATGAAAATATTATTTATAAAATTTCGGACACCTCTAAAATGTAGTTATAAACATTGAGGAAGTTCTAATACACAACATACAAGCTTACTAAAGGTTCTTTTATTATTCAATTAATTGAAATGTCTTTCATAATAGTTGAAAAGAGATTTCTGTCAACTTTTTTCTCTATCACGCATAGGAAAATAAAAATAATAAAAAAATATGTAACGTTGCCATACGTTATGATTTACGCTCGAGGAAATAATTAAATGGCATCCATGCTAGCTGGCACTCTGATGAATATCTTCCTCCTCGGCGACGATACAAGACTGAAAGGCGCCATCTACATAATCTCATACATAGCACCGAGTAATTTAAAAAAGGAGGGTAGTACGTCAGTGGTCCTCTCCCCAATGGCATTCAAGAGCAGGCAGCCTCCGCGAGGGTAGCCGGAGGGTTGCTGGATGTGTGTCTCCTTGTCAGTGTGTCACACCAAGGGGTTGGAGCTGTGTGAACTAGGAAGGAAGTTGTTCCCCGGCTTGAATTGCTATCGTCCTCTCGTTAATGGCCGGCAATAAAAAAAAGTTCATTTGAAACTGTGGCTTAATGGCGCTCTCATTGCGGACTATAAATCGAATGGGAAATGGCGATGGTAGGTACCACATGGGGACATCGGCCAAAAATATTATTCGGGGATGAGAAATGATGAAGCGCAAGGACGAATGACGTACTGTAAGGATAATATACATTCTAATTTCAGATCAGGGGACGATATAAATAAGCATAATGACGAACAGAATATCTAGTAGGTATAAATGCATTGTATAAAAGTATTAAGACAATGTCATTATATATTTAATATGTCATTATCACCCACTTTGAGATCATTTACATTGATGATATGAATTATTTCTGAGTAGAATACAAGAAATAGGATGTTATATACATTTTCAAAATTTTCATGGTATTTTCATTTATTAAAATATTTTCCATTGGCAATTTGAGCCCTGATTCCTTTCGCATATGCGTACTAGCTTGCAATTTATGTAGCTGTGATATATTCATCTTTCATAGAGAGCCAGGCACCCCACTGTTCCACATCCCCATAAGTCAACAGTGCTCTGTCGCTACCCCATATCCACCCCATGCTCTCATTTATCGTTACATACTCAGCTATATGCTTGCTATTGAGTGCGAAACATTACGGAGAGATGCAAAAGCCATGACTTGATTTTCCAATCTAGACGCGACTATAAAAAACTTTGATATATTTATAGGGCGATTCCGTTTTTAGTATCGTATTTGGGTATAAAACGAAAGTCTTGCGAATATGTATTATTATTTAAGTGTGCTCACTCACGAAAGTATAGTACAAAGAGATTGTTGAAAAGTTATCCTGAGGCTAGCATCGTGATACAATCCCCTATAATTAAAAAAATGTATGTGTATATTGCAGTTTTAAATCTTTTCCGTAATATTCATTAGTCATTTAATTATTATTATCGTTTAATTAATCGTTCTTTTCAGTAAAATGCAGAAACAAAGGCAAAATCCCTTTTTCGTTATTTTTTCTAATTAAAGGAATTACTCGGTGGTTGGATGGTTATTGTGGAATGCACAAAGAGTCTCCACCGGCCCGTGTAAATTTGTTTTAAATTGTGAATATTACTCTTTTTATTCGCAAACATCCTCCCATTAATTCCTGCATTGCATTTGAACCAGCCAGGGGGTAATTACGCAAGGGATGTCCAAAAACTGATGTTTTAATAAAATAATGAAAATATTTAAACATATATAAAGTATGTTTTTCAAATTAATACGTTTTCTTTAATCCATTATGATACAATTGCAGTTATCTACAATGGCCGTAGATACGAATGCAAAAGCTTGCTCAAATTAATGGTGGTCCGTGGTCACCGGGGCCGAAACAAAGCGCGGCTATTACCCACGGGGAGAATGGCCTGAGCCAAAAAAAAGCTATTACCGGGAAATTAGGAACATTAGAAAAGTTTGCGGTGGGGTGGACAAAATTAATGATTGAGAGCCGACTGACTTTGTTGTTGCGAATCAAGGGCTGAAATGTAACAAATCACAGGCTTTGAACCGATCGTTCTTTCTGTGTGCAGAAACGGGTGGGACGCGCCACCAATTGTGGATCAACGTTTTTATTTCGGCACGGGCTTAATTGCTCTTCATTATATTGATGAAAGTCATTAGTTGGAGCCCTTTATTTAAAAAAAAGTCGTTTCGTTTGATAATGGGACCATCTCGACCAATTGACAAAAGCTCTGATACGGTTGATGCGCCAGAGGTTGAAAGGGTTGCTCTCATTTTTTTTATTGATCTATGAAAATATACCAAGTTATACAAAAATATTATGTATTAGCTCTACTATTTAAGTTTCTAATGATTTAATTTAATTTTACACTTGAGAGTTTAAATTCAATATTAAATTTAAATAATATTTCCAATTAATCAATATGTGATTTTACTAAATTATTTTTACATCAAATCTTTGAGACATATTTACTTGAATTTTTAAGCATTTTGAATATACCTTATCAGATTAGATAGATCAGTATTAAATGCAATTAAAAACGAGGTTGTTTTCTAACATGATTATTATATTTATCATTTTAGATTAAAAAACAATCGAGCCTGTTAAATTAAATTAAATACATATTTTTTAGAATCCGTAGGATATTTTTAAAATGAAAGTTTATGCCCTGTATTCATGTAGAGCTCTTAAACATATATAGCTTTTTTAAATATATACATAGAAAACACCAAATCCTCTCGTAAATTATATTTAAAAAAATCTAGATTCAGGCTGTATATGTAGTAACTATTTTAGTGTTTAAGTCATAGTATAAAGATTATTCTATTATTACTATGCATAAATAAATTAAATCATATTTTTAATTATGATTTTTTATTTGATATTGACTTTTCTAGGAACTTGGAGGAGACAAAATCTTCTCGCCTCTTTTTATATAAAGAGAAAATAATGTGAGAAAATCTTGTTTAATTATGATTAGTACAAATGGAGTTAATCCACTTAAAATGCATTTTTGCGACAGTGTTATACAGTTTAATCACTTTTGATAAATTCAATAAATTAACTATTCCGTTATGTAAATTAGATCAATTTAATATTGCTGATTGAAGCTGAAAAAAGAGAATTGATGACTATCCATTCCTGCGACGAATAATTCCGTCCAGCAACGCACACTTGATTAGGCCGACAGGGATAAACTATTCTTCCGCGACGGTGACATTGAGTGGTTCATCGAACAGAATTGTGCCTCGGAGAAGAAGAGCAGAGTCCAGTGAAGTATGTCTTCACATTGTTAAATCAGTTAGCGTCCGAGCCACATATAATCACATTAACCGGAAAAGAGCGTTAAGGGGGAGCCATTTCTTGCTTACGCTTTCCATTTCGCTATATTCCATTTTCTCCACACACGGTCCTGTATTACTGAGCAATAAAAAAAATAATAAATCCGCAAATCAATCAATAAAATTATGTTATTCAATTGAGGAATATTAGGAATTTATGTTATCATTTTTTTAAATAAATTGTTACTTATCAAGTCCCAGCTTTCGCTGACCGCCGAGGGTGTGGGAGTTGATTTGTTCCAGTGAGCGAACTTCTCCATCTTCGCCAACCCACCCAAACGATTCTCCGCAAAATCTCCCGTCTAATGGAATTATTAGTATTTCTGTCATTCGCCGCTCACTGGCCGGAACAATCGTCATCCTGCTTCAATGAACATGCCTCAAGCCATGACTTTCTCTACAAGTGTTTCTATTCAGCTCACGCCAATATCTTAATTAATTCCATATATTATTGCAAGTACCATCGAAGAAATATGTATTTATAGCCAAATTATTTATTATTATTTTATAACCTGGCTAAAATTTAATTATATACTCGTTAATGAATGCTTAGCCATGTACGCGTACCAGCTCTGAATGCTAGTTATATTTTTTTATACAAGAAAATAAAATAAGGCATTGTGGGTGTAGCAGCGAATTAGGTTTCAGGACACGTTTTCAGCGGTAGTCTGGTCAGCTGGGGGCCCTTTTTATGATTCGACGAGAAAATAATTTTCCTTTAAACGAATTACGCAATTAAGCTCGAATCAGTTGCGAGAAAAAAAATATTTTCAATTATCTAAAGAATGATTTATAAGAAATATTTTTGATATATTCCCCCATGGTTACTTCTATAGCTGTCTCATATCCCCGGGGCTTCGAATATAAACGCAACACAAAAACCCCATATTTCTTCCATTTTTTTCCCGCTCTTAACTTTGTTCACTCGTCTGTTTTCTTTTGTTACGTCTATCTCGTCTAATAATTAAAGACAAATACCGTGAACGATGAGATCATTTCAGACAGGGGAGCGATGCCACTCATCCTCAAAGTCAATCCATCGTATAAAAGTATGTACTCTGCTGAAATGTCATACACCTCGTTAAAATTTTAATATGTCCGTCGTAAAAATTTCAATATGCAAAATACGTGGTCGGTATTAAACGACCCCTTCCTCTCTTCGGATCATCATCAAAAGTTCGCGATCTCCGCTCTCGCCTGTTATAACTTTATTTGCAATAATTGTATGGAGATAGATGGAGATGTGGAATAACACTGCAGTATTTTCAGTTTTATAGTTGCGTAATGTATCAGAGGCGGTAGTAAAACCCATGCGGTGAACTGCTATACTTTGTAGGTCTCTGAACGCTCCAGCGAACAGGGCACAGGGGAAAAATGAAGTAAGATAATTTTTTATATATATAAATATAATATTTTCATAAAATTTATATATTTTAAAAGTAGCTATATATGATAAAAAATAAAAATAATTAGTACTTAATTTATATATAGAAAATAAAAAATGTATGAATATGTAACTATGCATCTGTGATGATTTTCAAATGGATTCCTCTAGATTTATGTCTGTGGAAAATATAATATTAATTATGTACTTTTGTATTGAAAAATCGTATCAAACTAAATAAATATTTTAAATTAGGGCTTTTAATAATAAACAGTAAAATATCTTGGTAATATCACATTTTTACATAGGTTTATAGGTTAAAATGAGTAGTAATATTGGCAATAATTTATTTATCTTTCTGTTAATATAGCATTTAGCACTGATGATGTTGTATATTATTTTGAATATTTTTGTAATTAGGACAATAGATATAGAAAAAAATATAAAAATATTTATGCAAACTTCATATTATTTAAAAAAATAATATAATTAATACAATATATGCTTACTAAATACATTACATAATAATTAAAATAACTACATGTAAGGTAATTTAATATGTATTAACACTATTAGTTAAGAAATATAATTAATAATTGGTAGAACTTTATTTTTTTTATAGCTCGAAAAATGTTGTACCTAGCTATCAGTCGCAAAATCGCCATATTAAAAAAATGCAAAAATCTGTATAATATAATAATATTGTGTTTATTGAAAATTTAGTCCTAAAAAAGTTAAATATTTCATTAATTAGAAAGAATTCAATTTTCTTTGATAAATTGAAAATAAAAATGTATTGAAGGCAATTCACCAATATAATTTTCATATAATAATATAAATCACTGGAGAGCATCTCTTACTAATTAATATTATATAATCATTTATGTTTTAATTTTTTTATTTAATTTTATACGTAAACTCAATTGAATATACAATTATGGAGAAATATAAACGCTATTATGATGCAATTAAATCGCAGTCCAATACCGATCGTAAATTTTGCCAATTTGCCAACGTTAATGGATACGCATTACAATTTTAGGTCGTAAATTCAATAAATAGTATATTTTTCAGTTGCGATCCATTTGGCTATTCCCTGTTGAACAATGCGTGGTGGTAATATTACGTTAAGTGTCTCTATACACCGAGGGCCACGCACATCCATGGTTTTTATGCTTCTCGCCCATCGCACGCCATAGCTTTGCATGAATATGCATTTTATTTTATACGCCAATAAAAGTGAAACATTCCATTATTTTGCCAAAAAGGACGGTGGGGTGGTCGCTCGCCCATGATGGAATGCTGATATGTGAAATATGTAGAATATTATTTAAGATGCACTCGTTTCCAGGAGACGGTTATAATGATAATTGTGAGTTTTAATTAAAAGGGCTCTCATTAAGCAAGTGGAGTGGAGTACTCGAGGCTCTGGTTGTGCACAACTCTAGAAAGCTCTGAAATTGAAGGGTTCTCGGCAAAGCAACTTAAATATTTACGTGACTTAATTACTGTTGATGCAATATGCATTGCCGACTGCGAAAACATCAAAGGACAGTATATATCTGTAAGAGGGTTTCAATCGGATTCACGTTCATTCGATGGACGATTATTTGTGATAAAATATAATTTTCTCCATTATTTTATTTAGGGCCATATTTCGTTTTATTAATATCTATGCCCCCGTGTGATAAATTTAATAAATTAAGTGTGGTTGAGTGCACGGGAGAGTCGACGCTAAGCGGATTGTTAAGACATTTAATTGCGTGATTATTCTGTGACTAAATATGACGAAGGTCCCTCCGGTCGCTCCCCGTTTCTGCGTCTTATGTCCTAGGAGTTTGCCAGGGGGAGTCGTTAGCGCTCGCTTTTATTTTGCCGTTAAATTTTCTCATACGGATTGCGAGGATAAAAGGGACAGTACTCGGAATTATTTATTTAAGGAGCGGGGGTGCTGCGTTCTCGCATGTAAAGAAAGAAAAGCGCCAAGGAAAATCCGGTTGTAAACGTCAATTAAAAATGTATGTCTTACCGCACGGTTGTAATGATTCATGGAAGGGGATGGAAAAATGAATTCAAATTCAATTAAAAAATAGCTCAACAACTACACATTTTATGCATAGACATTAGTTAGAAAATATTTCATTGAT
>JAGXCT010036761.1:37898-59360 GCA_022495035.1 Philopotamus ludificatus
TATTTTAATCCAAATCCACTCGAAAATTATAATTTTCAATTTACCACGAAACTCATCTTCCATTTTATGACTCGCGAAGCCAATATAATTAATATCGTGACGTAATCCACTCAATGCGCCGATAGCATTAGGAGGCGGACAAATTGTCGTTACGGTTCCCCATGGCAGGAGTCTTAGATTGCGTCTTCCAAATAACATACGACCCCATTTCCTAGGCAATAACTTAATTACAATATATCAACGCAACGACTGTATAACCTATTATCTTCCATTTTAGAATTTAGATTGTATTGCCTCGTCTCATTATAGGGCGGGGGAGGTGATCTTGTCATTCCGCACAGGCATGGCTGCTGAAATTAAACACGTCTCGAGAAAATGGTTGGAAAATAACAACGAAAACGAATCAATGGATTCCTATATACAAATTGAATAATATTTTATTATTTTTATGTATTTATATATTTTGATATGAAATCAATTTTAAAGCCGTGCCGTTATCGAATAATACGCTGTCAACTCAACAAGCGATGGGTATCCATCATCCCCTCGGTTATTACTTAGAACTCGAACAACTAAATAGGTTCCTTGAAGTATGATGAGCTCATACCGGTAGGTAGAGGGGGAGGTGTAGTATCTACTCCTAGTACTACCCTTGACGTCATGTATGGGAAACTATTACTTAGCAATTGTAACAGATTATAATCTGAATACGCTTTGAAGCAGGAGCACTTCTGCACATTATTATCGTAGCCAAAACGACGTTAATACCGGAAAATTTACCATATGGAAGATTTCATGAATATTAAACTAATATTATTACATAGTGCTCAATATATTCAAGAAATCACCCCCTTCCATCACATATCTACCTATCAGATATTAATTATATCAATTTAAATATATTTGATATGGTTGGTTTAATACATATATCGTGCTATTTGCTATATTTTTATGTTTTATTATCGGCCATAAGACAATAGATTAAGTTTTGGCAGGGAGAGAGTCAACCAAGCTTGCGATTGTGTACATTTGGGAATTGGTGCACAAATATCTCGGCACTGGTAACAGATATAACCACTGGGGTGTTATGGGATCATCCCTGTGGGCCATCCCCGTCTTGACTTGGGGAGCAATCACCATTTTAATTCAACTTGGGACCCCAAAGTATTATTTACAGCCGAATCTCTTTAAAAATACTAATGTGTTGACCAAATTTTCTATGTGGATACATTTAAATTATTTTATTTACTATATTCTGCATATTATATATTTTAATTAAATCCTTTAAACTTTACTTTGAAAGTTTAAGCAGATCTTTCTTAATCCTCCATTAAATCAAGAGATCATATGATAATTTCTTTGCACTTTTAATAAATTGTGAAAAAACCTTTTTTTAATTTAACTTTTATACAAGCGACGCCTCGTGAAAGCTCGCGCGCGCCCCCAGCGTCGATCCACAGGGCGTTCCGAAAGTTGTACGCCCGCACTTTGTCTGGAACAGATTCATTAGTATTCATTGAAGCAGAGGACGTAATTAGATTGGCAATCTCACACTTGTCATACGCAAGAGGCGGTAGGCGAAGGCCGCACAATGGGTAAGCAAGCGTGAACAGAACCGTATCTGACATCCTCCCCGAATTTGGCCACCGCTGCTTTATTTGCATACTGCTGTCTCGGGACCTAGCTCATCTATCCAGTCAGATACACCGATCCTTGACGGGGAGACGCGCTAATTTTAATAATATCTAAATATTTGTGGGGGGAATGTAACCGATGTTGGCGATATATTCATTTGGGAGGGTATGGAAATCGTATGAAAAGTTTATTAAAAAGTGTCATATCTTGTTATAGCAATGGTCTCGTGAGGATGTACTCATTTAAAATGTAACAAGTAGTAGTTAATAACATTTTTTTTATATAGCTTCATCCTTATAAAATAAAATGATATAAAGTTTATCTCAATATTATTATTTTAATACAAATATTGAAAAATATATGTTATATACGCTGTAACCAGTGTCATGTCGTGTAGGTAACAAACAATTTGGGATGATAATTTAGCTAACCGCGAATGAGCTAAGTTAGTACCCGGACAGGTTAACCTTCCGCAAAAATGTATAAGCTCGGGGAATTCTTTATTACACTGGCAAAGGGAGAAGGTAAGTATGAGAGACTCATCGCCCCTGCATCTTTAAAATCTTCATCGAATCTTTATATGGATGAGTAGCTATTTAAAAATTTTCCGTCATGATTTTCGCCCATCGTCAAATAAATAAATGAAAATGTAAAAAAATTATGTATTAATATGAATATATTACTTTTGTATATAAATAATATGGAATCTAAATCGAAATTGATATATGAATTGCTATTTAACGATGGATGAATGGCATGACATAAAAGTTAAAGAACGTCTCAAACTTATATAATAGTTCTATATAGATTTTAAAGATGCTGGAGTAATGGGTCTGTCACAGTTACATTCCCCCTTGGCGTATTATTTATCAATTTATAATATATAATAATGTAAAAAAACATATCTTTAAAAAGTCGATGAATAAAAATAATTAAGTTTAAAATAATTATTTTAATCAATTAATAAAAATATTCCCAATTCTCTTTTGCGCTGTAGATAGGTATAGATTAATATAAAATTCTACAACAATTAAACGTTACATTTGACTTGTAAAAATCAGTGATTAATTAAAGTCAAAGTGATATTTTCAAAAAATAGATAAAATTTTGTTCTTGACATTCATAAAATAAATAAAAATATATTTTTTTATCTTTTATCTAACCTGGATGACATCTCCGTTTCAGTCATGATGTCATGACTGTAGACAGATGTTCTTCAGGTTATGTAGGCTCTTCGAATACGGGTCAGGTCGCCAGCCAAAGCCCGGGAATCGAGCTGTCACGCGCGGATTGTAACAATCATACTCAGATTTATAACATGGCCACAATTCGTATTTAATTCACGGTCTGATCGGGTGCTACGGGCACCTCCTGCAGCACACACGTCACTGAATTGGCCTGGATAGCGGCCTGGCTCCGCATAGCTCCGTAGAATCCACGAAACTACGATTGTTGCCCAACCGCCATCGCCACCACGTCTAATATCGGCACGCGACAACACTCGACTCAATAAGACTTTCCCAATAATAATTAAACAGTATAAATTAGCAAATTGTTGGAAAAATAAGCATGATATAGTTTATGCTTATTAATGCAGTTTTATATAGTCGTATTAGAGCTAATAATTAGTATAAAAATATTTAAATCTTAAAAATTGTCCAAAAAATGCATAAAAAGAGAATCATGTGTATGTACTTAATACCTACAGTTTTTATTATATAAATAAAATCTATATAATAACGCTTTCTCATTTAACGGAAATAAGATTAAAATTATCTAGATATTCATAAAATATATTCACCTAGAAAGTATAATAATTTATTACTATTTGATATTTTATATATTCCATATATAAAAACATACGTTAATATATGTACATGTGATTAAATTGGAAAGCAATAAATCTACTATTTTTGTTTTAAATATATGAAAAAAACATAGATGGCTTTTGCTAAAAATTAATTTATTCATCAGTATTTTATCAAAGGTAATGTAATTTCTTTGATTTTTTGCATTTATTCAAAAGCTCTTGCAAAATTGGTATTGATTCCTGTGGGATATTAACTCCGCCAGACGGTCAAAGTTTATTTCGCGCACACAAACTGAATACTCGTTATGAGCTTTTCCCGAAATGGCATATGTGCGTTTTGTTTTTCCGAAAGAAATTTTAGAAGAGATCCGAGGGCACAGTGTCTACGGCGGTTAAAGTTTGCATTAGAAATGCATGATAGTGTTCGCCTTGAATATAGATCGACCAAAGTTATTCGTTCGACACCTCACGGCGATCTATATTGCAAAGCTAAGTATTAATATAGGCAGTTCCATTTCTAATTTGCATAAAATAATTAATAATATAGGTATGTGGATATGTGTTGTCGTTTATCACGCGGGGTGTCCAATCTAGCTTGGTCCACTGGGTCGTAAAGGGTCTGTTTAAAATTCATTCTGCATCCCCACTTTGTAAATTGACTGCAATTATCAAAATAAGTCACACACGTGTGTAATATGCATCACATCTACCAGTCAAATAAGATGTTATAATTAAATAAACGCATATAAATAAAAAAAAAAATTACCTAACAATACGTAGAGATCCTACCAATTAATTAAAAATAATATTTTATGTTATTGTTTGAAGTTCTTAACTTTAATTCTTTAATTATAATAATGAATTCATTATGAAAACCAATCTCTCTTATCCATTGATAATAACAATTAGTTTTAAAATCAAGAGGTATATTTATTTACATTATTTATCAATTTTGAGGGATTTTTTTTAGGTATTCAATTTATTTATTTTCCGGTTTATTAAACATCAGAGTAATGCAGTTTTTACAACCAAATATTGCTTTTGAATTTTACGTTATTTAAAACTATGGAATGTTTTATTAGAGATTTTTCATCTAATTTAAAGTTAAGTGTCTACACCACAATACAGACTTAAATGAATTTTAAAAGCTCTATAACCTAGAAAAGATTTTTTTTGTACATGTTTGTTATTGTACAACTTGTTATTTTTTAATCCTGTTTATAAACGTGAAAACGTGAAACGTGTGGTCTTCTAGTTGAGAAGAATTACTGTTACTCAATACCCATATGGTTTATTTCAATGCAAACCATTGCGATAATAACTTAATGCTTTACTGAAAATTTCACTTGGGTCATTAGTTTTTAATGTTTATATAAATTTAATTCAATTTAAATCTATATAAAACGATTTAATTATTATAAATGGGTTATTATATTATAAATGTTACATGATTTACTACCAAACGGATTTTATTTGTTAATCAATTATTAAAATTTCTTTCAACAAAAATGTAATCGCACAGCGAAAGAAATTCTTCATACGGCTGCATTAATAAAATAAACACAGTGGTGCCTTTTGTATTAATTTTTAACGGAAATTTAGCAGAGCGTGAAGTGAAGCGGGCGTCCACCACCCCATGGACGTTCACCCTCTTTTATGATCAATGGTTATGGCACATAAATTAAGGAATCCAACGTAAAATTCATACATTTATAACAAGGAAATCTCTAAATATAAGTGCCCGACGATATAAGCGAAAGGGGGGAGGCGACGGCGAAATTTATTCATGCCCATCTCTCTAATTCCCGAATCTGCACCGGGCGGGGGGTGAAAGCCGGGAATCTCCCCAGTCTGAGCATATTTTTCTCGGCATTCATAACCTTTTAATTATCACGTCCGGCCTTTTCGCGAATTACGCCTATCGAGTTAGAAACTTCGCCCCCTACAGTCAAGACGATTAAAAGATAAATTGAGTGCAGTGGGGTATCTTGCCGAGATCTTTATGTCGGGATTGATTCGCATTCGAATTTTTTTCATACACTCAATAAACGCTTTGGCGAATTCCATCAAGGTGGAATTGCGAAATGGAAGGGTTAAAATTTTATTTAATATTCATTTTATTTAGATTGGAATTTCAATTGAAGGATTTTGCACATGGATGATGATGGGGTTAGCACAGTTTTTAATTGGAGTTGATTATGAAGATTTAGTAATATCACGAAATTATATAATATATTATTTATTTAAAAATAAATTACAGTAATTATGTATTAAAATGAATTATTAAGAATACTATATCATATTTCATATAAATACATACGTTTTTTATTATTTTTTTCCACTTAGCGGTTCTGCCACAGGTGAAGATGTGATTATGACGAACACGATAGAAAGTAGACAAATATCAGTGATAAAAAACGCATCTCGTTTGTTCGACTGGCAAGTTAATCAATATTACAATGCTGAACGCTGCTGGCAAAAGTGATGAATGCGTGTTTTATATTATCAGTGCCAATGCTTGTTATCTAAGTTTGACCCATGACCGACGTCGATGATATCTAGCAAAAATGCTTGAACATAAATTCCCCGTCGCCATATTTGAAGTTTAAAAAACAAGAATAAGGTATTCCCCTTTACCATCTTTGATTTTATAATTATTTCTAAATACATTTATTGTCTATTTTCACTTTCGGTGACCGACCATGTGAACAACAATTGTATCGGCGGCGTTCTGAGCCGGTTGAACAATATTTTTATCGTTGCTTTTGTGTGTCGGCGTCGGTGGCGTCACAATAGCGGCGTCGCTCGTTGCGCCGGAAGCAGACGGAGATGTCGTGCGACTGGTGGCTTCCTGGACGTGGAGCCACCAACCATCCAGGCGCTCCTTTGTCTATGCATTTGCGAAATTAGTTTTGTTGCTAATTTAAATACCTATTTTCTAACAAGCACTAACATACTAGGGAAATTAAAGCAAAGTGATTAATAACAAAAGATTTTTTTACATTTTTATTTCATGAAATAATTTATTATTAACATTTGATAACATTTAAAAAAACAAAGAAAATATTTTTAAACGTTTGCTAAAATATAAGTAACCAAAATAATTATTAATGTTTAAAAATATATATTTAAGACTTTGTAAAATAATAATCTTTAATAGTAAAATAATAATCAGATAAATCTTTACATTCCTTTCGTAATCCAATTATTTATCTCGAGTAATTTTATCTGTATGATGTCTAGCATTATCGTGTTAAAAAATATGCTTTCTCTATTGAATATTCTGGGTCCTTTCTCACGAACTGCTTATTTAGTAAAGCAACTTAGATCTAACGTTCTGTAAAGAACTGTGTCGTCCTTATTTGGCCATTGTAATTTTTTTAATGAACAATGTTTAAGGACAAAAGAATCTTTTTATAAGCTAGGTCCAGTTCCGGCGTTGCCAATTGCAGATACCCTCTAAAAAGCCACTGTTTTTACGACTTTGTTTCGAGTACATAGCCCACTTTTCATCTCCTATTCGAATAAATGTTGAATTTTCTTTCCCAAAGATGTGCTTTAGATGTTCACTAATCAATAGCAAAAGAAATACATTGACGACTAAAACACACGTGATTATTGAAAAGGACGTTATCAAAAAAAATGAAATTTTCGTCAGATACCCCTTATATATTTTTTAAAATTAAATTATGTAATCTTGACCATTTGAATTTTATTTTACAATTTAATCTCTAACGATGACAATGACAATAAGACCTCTTTTATTAAAATATGCATAATTTTATTACAAATATTATTTTAAATTCTGTTCCTGTATTTTTAATTTTGTTCATTGTTTATTATAGGATAGAAGGGAAAATATTACTATAAAAGAGCAAAAACCTTTTTCTTTTCAATTCTAAAATAGTAAAAAGAATGAAAATTGAATAAATAATCTCTATATGAGGTGTTAATTAAATTTGAAATATTATTGGAAAAATTATACTAATGATTTTTTTTATGATTACATTTTCCAAATAGTAAACAGGACAACGGCTACTTATTTTAGTTAAATTTTAATTAATCAGACAATACATTAAACTTTGTGAGAAGGTGCAGTACTATAAGTGCATTGATTGTTGACATGTTTGTTTTATTATACAGTAAACTCCCCTATAACATCAAGATAGATACCACGTTATAGGAGGGACGTTATAGGGGGTTAAGATTTTTTAATTTTATTTTTTGATTTGAAGGAAATCAGTAAAATATTTTCATTTTTCTTTTTTTTTTCGTGTTAACCAGCGCAAATGACTTGACTCGCGCGATGAGCGATATCCTTTCGTATATTGGCTGACGTAATCTTGCCGCAGCTTGCGGGCAGGAAAGATCAACGCGACATTTTATTAGTTTATTTATATTTATAAAATATTATATATTATAAATAATAATTCTAATTATTGTTTTAAAAAAAAATACGTTATAGGGGGGGATCGACGTTATAGAAAAAACCGCCGCAAACGTTGTAGGGGGCAACGTTATAGGAGTGAACATTTTTGGGGGGTTTAATGTAACTTGATGTACTTAAAATTCTGGGTCAAAATTATAATGAAAATGTTTTATTGACACGTGCATCAGGTATTGGATTGGATATGAATTCATTATAAATGAAATATAATTATTTGATAAAAGGAATTTTAAAAATAAAATCTTTTAAAAGAATTTTATTTATCTATAGAAGTATATAAATAGTAAATAAATTTGATGAGCATTTGAATTGTGGCAATTAGAAAGAAGTGTAGTACATATTACATTAATTAAATCGAGAAATCGAGCGAAACGCAGTGCATCAATAAACATTTTTAAAAGCGTCCAACATTTTAGCATCCACCATAAAACACACATGGAGCATTAATGCTAGACGATCCCTGCTATTTTCATTAGCGCGGGAGAAAAAGGGTTTCGGTCTAATACAAAATCTCTAATGAAAGAAATACGCTTTCGGCACTTTGGGATAAGGTTCCAGAATCAAAAATATTAAAATATATACGATGCGCCAATAATAAATTCGTCCCGTTTTTTAAAACAATTACCGTTACGTGTTGAATTTAATTTTCCGATTCAAACCGAGCACATATTTCAGCAAAAAGTGCAACTAAATCACGGGGTGTCTCTTTGTTCTGGCTGCTAAAAGCATCCCCCACTGCAATAAATATAATTTTGAACAGCAATAATTCAATAAATTGTAGTGAAACTTTATCAGGAGTCAACGGGGCGAAAATGGATTCATAATAAACCCGAGCGCAAAAGTGAACACATCACAAAACAAATGGCCGACACTTTGTTCGAATACAGATGTATACGTGTGTGTCTTTCAACCCATTTAATAGAAAATTACATTATACACTCGCTATTTCGTGAGCTAATTTTTTTCGCGTTTGAATTTATGAGCAATAAAATTTTTGACATTAATTTGAATCTACATAAAACTATTCAGAATAACTTAAAACTTGTATTGCTCGATACAATGTAAATGTATGCATGTACAATATATTATGCAAAATTAATGATCGCATTGAAATAATATATGTATTAAAAACGACTGTGTTCAAAATTTGGCAACGAATTTGCCACTATATTATTTTTATATGAACTAGACCAAATATTTCATAAAATGTAAATATAATAAATTGTGCTATTTATTGTGCCTATAATTATAATAGTAGTTT
Source organism: Philopotamus ludificatus (assembly GCA_022495035.1). Lineage (NCBI taxonomy): Eukaryota > Metazoa > Arthropoda > Insecta > Trichoptera > Philopotamidae > Philopotamus > Philopotamus ludificatus. Next base: position 47,052 of record JAGXCT010036761.1, read on the forward strand.
TAAAGCTTTTCAAATTATATTTATTTAATACATATAATACTCTTTAATATATAATACATTCAGTATATAAAATATAATGTAATATGATAAGTAATACCCCCGATAACGCGAAAGTTGGGACCGCGTTATTAGAACAACGCGTTATCAGAATAATGACGCACATACAACATTTAGGGTTACGGATATATACGCAAAAAAATACAAATCTGCCATAACTAAGAAAAATGTAAGAAAAAATTATGAATCTAAGAGGAATGAAATATTCGGTTGCCATGGATGCGATCGCCGACATACACATAGACATCCGTGGCTCATTGTCTATATCAGGCGGGAGTAGTGAGAAATGTGTCGAGCACTCGCACACATGAGGACATAGATATGTGCGAGCGAGATCAACACACAGATGCAACCATGCATGAATCGAATGCGCTCGCGTTATTAGAGTGATTGCCGCGATTTATTTTGAAATTCGCGTTATTAGAACACGCGTTATTGGGGGTATTACTGTATATGTCTATAATTGACGCTTCTTTTCTTCTATATTCTAACAATTATTATTTATTTAAAATAACTTTAAAATAATTTAATATTACTCAGACTCAAATCTAGTTGAGATTAAATAAAAAAAAATCTTTGTAAACAAAGGGATTAAATACAAAAGAAAAAAAATGTTAGATATAAAAAAATAAAGTAAAGGCCATTGGATTTCTTTTTATAAATAACGGCTACGACTAATATCGGAAAATAAAAATCTTCGATGGTTTGCTTCTAAATAAAATTCAAGAAAATGCGAATTTAGTGTTGGAGGTGCAATGTATTAAATTAATTTAATTTAAAAATTGATTAAAATCTATAAATGTTGATCACTGGGGCGGTTTGTCCACACTGAGCAGCTGCAGCACCCTTAAGAAAATTGAGGAAAAATATATTTTTATATATTAATATGTATGTGTATATTGATTATATATTATGTATATAAAATTAATAATTAAATTTATATTTAGTATTACGCCGCACATTGTAAAGCAAGAGCGCTGTCTGTTCGTCAGCGCTACCAGCGTCGTGTATTGGATGGATGCGGGGCGGTAACAGGGTGTGGAGGGTCCTCGTCGCTAAGCACTGTGTTGTAGCTAAGCACTATTCAAGAGACAGGTAAGGCCTTACGCTCAGCGAGTGAGTGCCGCGTGGCTGGAAAATCATGATTTATATCTGTTTTTTTTATTAAAATAAACTATTCAATTTTTTGGAGTCATATTGTAGTTAAATCTTGAAAATATTATTTTCAAATGTTTATAGATACATAAATCAATTAGGAACCGTTATATTATTAAATAAATTTTAATATAGATGACTTGCATATATATAATTATTAAGAGCCATATATCAAAATTAAAATGATTTATTAACTATGATGGAATAATATTTATTCAGCAGTATTAGATTAATTATTAAAAAAAATATTCATAATCTAAAGATAATGAAATATTATTTATACAGTCCTCCAATATGTAATTTATTAATGTGTTGAATATTTACATAATAAAAAAGATCTATGGCCTAATCATTTAAAATAATAATAATTATATTATCATCTTTAACTTAATCACAATGCAAATATAATGCAAAGTTAGTTACACTTATTAAATATACTTATCTAAAATAAATATAGCTAAGTATTTAAAGCGATTTTTTATAGATTTTCATTACTCGCATTGGAAAGATGAAATCATTCGTATTGTGTGTGGTGATTTCACTGATCGGAATATATATTTTTCAGGTATTATCATTAATTCATAGTATGTGTGAGGTATTATAAAAAAATAATAATAATATTATTGTTTTATTAAAGGTTGAGTGTAAATCAAGCAAAAAATCGGGTGGTCGTTCTGAAGAAGATACTTACAGTAATGAGAAATGTTGTCCCGATTATGGTCTCATCACAACGAATTTCAACGATCCTGTACAACTAGCCGAGTCTCAATTGTAGTAGTAATAATATATTATATAAATAAATATCTCTATAAATGGTTTTTTGATTGATATTATATTTTTGTAGAAAACTTGTGGAATCATTATGGAATAAAACATATCCTCCATTGACCGCTAATGGAGAGGACTTCAAAAAAGTAATGCTGTTGATGGCTAGAAGCGATGTTCTGATCTGGAAAATAATAGCCACAACCTCCACAGCATGGATATGGACTATACTGCCGTATATTGATTCTAAACCTAATTATTGTGCATTTTCGAAGGTAAATTTAAATTCTAAAGGTTATCTAAGGTTTCCTAAATTGTATACGAGTTAAATTATTAAATTTTAGATGATTGAAATGTCAGTACTACCACGCAACGATAGTAATTATTGTTCTAAACTTAATGATGCACTTATTAGTTTTAACGCATATTTGTTAAATATACAACCTTATGTCATAGAAACTGCAATGATAAACGCTGGATGCCAGCCTTCTAAAGTCCTAGTAAGATTTGAAAAAAAATATAAATATTCATGGAAATAAATGTATATTAAAAAATATTATTGATAATTTTATACATAGAAAACGAAACCTGAGTGTACAGCACTCGAAAGTTTGACAGCGGCTAAAGAGTTATGGGAAGTAAGGGGGGGCTTCTATCCTTGCATTTACCAAACGGCTGCCTTGAATGCGTATCAATCTCCTAATTATTTTGATCAAATTTTGGGAGTATTGGGAACGGCCACATTGAGTGATCATCTAAACGACTATTTTATGTCATTCGAAGTAGTCCATATGTATCAGGTATATATGTATTAAATATTTTTTTTTATAATTTATTGATAGGCTGAATTGCATCTTTAATATTTATTCTTTTTAGGCTTTCCAAATTCAGACAGTGGGAAAGATACCGAAAGAATGTTGCAATCATTTAAAAGAGGCTGTGATGACATCTTATCAAAAGTATTTGGCACCTATCAATGCTAGTACTATTTTTGTCAAACAAAAAGCGGGGTGTCCAATTTAATTTTTACTTATATTATTTTACTTAATTCATTTGTAATATTTTTTTTTAATTTAAAGAATTCACACCTTAGAATTGAGGGTAATATATCAATTAGTAAAAGTACACTTAACTTTTTTTTAAACGGTTGACACGTTTCACCAAAAAAATTTTGAAAAAGGGATAGAATTCACAGAAGAATTGAGGATTATTTTCCCTAAATTAAAAGTGTCATTAAGGAAAATTACAACATTGTTATTAGGAAATCTGTAATCCATATCTGTGTTTTTGTATTTCACAGGTTGTTTATATATTTCTTGAAATTCAGCCATAAAAATCTTTGTATACCTTTTGTATTTATTTATGATAAACTATTGTGTTATATTTTGTTTCTGGGAATGTTAATTGAACAAATAATTCATGTAAAAATATAGTATTTAATCTTGAAGTTGTTATTTCGTTAAAATCGTTTAAAAAAGTATTATTATATTTATATAAAAATATTTACAATGATATTTTTACATTTTATTTACTTGTATTGCTCTTTTTTTAATACAGAACCAATTGAGAACTGTTAAAAAATGTATAAAACTGAAATAAAATAGTTCTTGATCTAATAATATAAAATTACTTTGGGAAAAATAATTAGCGTGTGATCAAATAAAACCAGAGAATATTTAGGAAAATCGCAATAAAAATGGGAAAAGCTTAGTTTTATTGCCATATTTTTGTGATTTTTTTAAATATAAAAATATAAACATATTAATTATTTAATAGGAAGTATTTTATTTCATCACTATCATCATCATTTGCCAGCCACAAGGCTCTCGCTGAGGGCATGGGCCTTACCAAACTCTCGCATGGTAGTTAAGGCCAAAGGAACCTGAGTCTCATATGTGACGTGAGGACTCCCCTTTCGTGTCCATACCGCGGGGAGCCGTCTTGGTATGCGGTTTTTTGTAAAGAGTTTCCCTCTCTTGGCCATTGCTGGCATTGGGCGTACATCTTCTACCATGTTGGTATCAGATTTTACCCTCTCAACTGTGTCCAGGCAAGTAGGAGGGGGTTTGTCTCAGTATTCGTTTGCTCTCTCCTCTAAGGCGCTTATATCTGCTTGTAACTAGTCACGAGTGACAAGTAGCGAGCGACCACACACACACACCTATATAGATATACACTGGCATACACATGCACATCTGCCCAAAACGAGTCTCACAGCCGGTCGCATGATTATTATCCTTGTCGCGCAATAGCAACTTTCATCATGGGAAAGACTCTCCCTGAGAGGAGTCCTAGGAAAGAAGGAAGAGGAACGCAGCATATCGGTATCAATTCAATTCTTAGCCAACATATTAGGGGTTTCCTTCCTAGGGTATACTATCTCAGTGGTGGGAAATCCGTTAGAGACCAGATTTATTTATTTGCATAAGAATATGTTATTTATATTGTTCAGGGGTGCACTGTTTTGTTAGGTATTTATCAAAGTTCAATTGGACCCCTAGTCAATTCTATGCAGGGTTATGTTGACTGTAATATAAAAAATGTAATGAGATGCTGACCATCAATTTTAATGGTATGGTACATAGTTGTGTTTCATTTCAGATAAATTCAACTTGGTGGCTACCCCCGCCCCCCGCCCCGGTAGGGGTTAGAAGGTGTATCATGTTAATTACTCTAGATATATTGATCGCCTTCAAATCGATCGAAGACAAAGCGACAACAAATATTTTATATAATGTCTTTTTTAAATTATGCATTTTTTACTTTTGATAAAAACGTTAAGGCTAAGAAAACGATCAGAATTCTGATGTATGGGTACAAAACATACTTCATATATAATATAAGAGTTTGCGTATCAAGTCGTTTGTGTATCAGGCTGGTTAATTAAAACTATTATTTTATTTTCGGGTTATAAAAATGCGTGTTGATAACCATATTCACATTCATCATATTATGCTTTACCAACTCGAAAAAGGATGGAAAGCAACGCAGTTATTTCGCGAACTCATCGAACTTTGAGCATAGGAACAAACAGCGATAGTCGAGGCAGGGAATGGTATGATCGTTTCAAATCTGGTTACACTAGCTTGGAAGATAAGCCAGGAACAGGTCGACCATCGGATTTCGACGACCAGGCTCTTTTGGCAGCCTCGGAAGAGGATGAAAGCTTGAAAACTCGAATGCTGGCTGAAGACTTCAACGTGGACCATTCAAACATCGTTCTTCCTCACAAAAAGCTCGAAAATATATGGAAAGTGGCTGGAAGTCGAACTTTCTTACAATAAAGCTGAACGTGTCGGAATTTTCACGCCAAACGCCTGATAATGCACCAACCCAAATAATAATGTAATTTAAAAAGTGAAATAAAAAAATAATGAAAAGTATATTTTTTAATTATTTGGATTATGCAGAGTAAGTAAGTCTCTTTAAAATTTGAGAAATTCTATATTTGGATCAATGATTAGTAAGGTATTTTATAATTTTTAAACAAAATTTGAGAGCTCTGTTATTTTTCTTAATTAAGACAGTCGCGTAATAGAGTACCATTTTAATAAAAATAAATGTTAATATAACTTAAAAAATATATTTATGTCTATAGTTTTTCGATGTCGATTGTATTAAATATTAAATATTATACGAAACATTAAAATTTGAATACAGTAACCCTCGCATTCGACCCTTGTCTCATTTCCACACAAATCTAATCTCTGAGAACAGTCATTACTATAGTTTAGCAATAATAATTTGCGCTGATAACGCAGTCAACGCGCCCCGCGCGTTCCTATGCCCAATTAACACAAGCCGGCTTCACTTTAATTCACCAATCATCCCGAAATTTATATCGCATCTAATTACAGACGGATCATCAGTGTTCCTAAAATGAACCGCCTCTGGCCATTTAACCCTCTACAACCCGCCGATGTTATTTTCGCATTAAACGCCCCGGCCAAGTCCGAACTGATAGTACACGCCGGCGGACAATGCGGAGTGTGATTGCTGTATCAGAGAGGGCTATCCGACCAACAATGCCCGTAGGCAGATATACCTAAGTACGAGTGTATGTATATGGCATGGTATAGTCTGCCTCGCCGGATGAAAATCCTCATAATGGCCTTATCCATAACGTGCAGGTAAACACCCGACGCGATTATGCGAATGGATGTTTTCCTTCGCTGAAAATTGTACACAATAAGAATGGTGTATACTAGTATTGTTATACTCAAAGTTATTATAATACATAATTTATATCGTAAATATACAGTGCCTGCTGAGGAAAATGACTCAAATTAAATGAAAAACTATTTATTTTAAGCAAAATTATTATAGTACACGTGTTTCTTAAAGTATTCATTAGGGATTATCCTATTGTAATTATAAATAAGCATAATTTTCTCTACAATAGCGTTGTACTAGACTTTCTTTATTATGCTTTCGAACACATTTGCGGTTATTAGTTGCTTTCAACGGAGTTTTATATTTAGATGTAATAGAAAATAAGTACTGAATGAGTTTAATGCCAGGCTAATGAGACTAATCTATTTTTTTTTAACAAAGTAGTATATCATATAAACATCAAATAATATAAAATTAAATGCAGTTACAAAGAGAGCTCAAAGTCAAGGTGCGTTTTTGTTGCCGCCACAAACAAAAGTAAGACGTCCGAAGAATTATCATATATTATCTTAAAAATGTTGTTCTTTGCCTTATTTTTTTCTTCAAATAACTATGGCTACTTGCTATAGAGCGATTCTTCAGTTACAAGAGAAAAATTCGCATTGTAGGTCAATAATGGAAAACTTGCAATGATTGAAAATTAAGCATAAAGGATTTATTAGCCGATTTTCTTAATTTATAGAACTAAATAAATAACTAAATCAAAATTATTTTATTTTTAAAATCATGAGGAGCAATAATATTTTTAAATATTGCTGGAACTAAAAAAGAATAGTTCTCAATCAAAATTATTCTAACTAATTTAGAGTATAAATATTTTTTTTTAGAATTTATCGATATTATTTGATGTAATTTAATATTACACGAAACGTGTAGGGTAAGGGGGATAACTTATTTTTAACTGGCACTATACTTATTTTGCAGACTTGCAAAATTCAAAGAATCGCAACGGGGAAGTCATGTTTACGCCGTGAATGATGTTTCTTATCTTACTCACTCCACGACATTGACCGTGGACAAGAACGAGATAGCGTATCACGGTGCCGATTAATATATAAACCCATTCATCGCCTTAAACAGCATCATTCTACCATTGCAACATCGAACAATCAACTTGTCGATTTAACCAATCAAGATGCGTTTCTTTTCGCTGTTTTTCGTCTTCTTCTTGATCGCTTTTGTATCAACACAAATCGCAGCTTCGCCTGTACCTGAACCGGAACCAAGATGGAAACCATTTAAAAGACTCGTACGTAATTCATACACAATGTACATATTATTTTCATTAATATTATCCCCGATAATTATTTTATTTATTATTTACAGGAAAGAATTGGATCAAATATTCGAAAAGCCACGATTAAAGCTGGACCTGCTGTTGCAGTTCTTGGACAAATCAAAACCTTGGGTTAAATATAATTATTTAGAAAAAACTAGCATATATTTATTTATAAATAACTATTTTATAACTCATAATTAAATAAATTATCTATTATAATCTAATATCTATTTTTTATTATATTTCTTAAGTACACATAATTCATACACATTATATTTTTTATCCTAAATCTCACTAACCGTTTGGTTAAATTATACTACATGTAAATACACCTAGAAGTCTGCAATGACAAAAACATACCTATAGATATTAAAATTTATCAGGAGGTCACTAAAAATTGATGACAATTTAAAAAGAATTGAACAATCGTCACCTGAAGATCGACAATCACAATTTTTCTGGTAGTAGATGATGGTTTCAAAATTTTAGAAAGCGATTCTCACTACATAATATTATAAAAAAAATCAAGGAGAAATTGGGTCGGCTGACATAGAATCCTCCAAAAAATTTACTTCAGAATTCGCCGAAATTATAAACAGTCACAACCAATCTCGAAATAGAGTAAAACAAATAGAATTGTTAGTAAAGTCAAAGAAATAGAATTGATAGCAATGATGAATAAATGGTCTATTATATGTAGGTTATTAAAGTTTTTTCAATAAATGTATATTTGGTCGATTGTTTTATAAAAAAAATATAGGATATTGACAAACTTCGATCTTTTTTGGAACGCAAAGACTATTTTTGTATGAGCTTCAAATCATTAAACATTGACTATACCTCTATACATTATAGGGCTAATGAGAAGGCTCAGATGACAATACAAATTATTAAAAAAAAATTATAACCCTTGTTTTGTTCCAGAAAAAGATAGATATATGATTAAAAATAATCTTCCATTGAAAGCATTTTCACTTTTAAATTACGTACCTGGTCATCCACATTATAATATATCCTAAGCTTTATGTTGTGTTTTTACCACGAAATACCTTTTATATAATCCAACCATTAAATCAGGTACCATATTAACTTTTAAGGATATTACATACATCTAATATACGTTTCAAGATATTTAGACGAAGGTTGATAAAGTTATAATTCCATACTTTTTACTAGAACATTTTTCCACATGTTTGTGAGCTCTATGTATCGCTCCAAATATAGTGCGTAAATCGTAGGATGGTTGTAACATATTTTTTTATGCTTATAATTGAAATAAATACATAAATAATTTATTTCCCACTCAGAAAATTGAATGGTAAGATTATATCATTAAAGGGTAAAATCTATTGATTTTTGGGCCCTATTTATATATGTTCGTTTAATATAATAGTATTCTGTTATTCACAATTAAGTATTTATTTATAAGAAAGAAGCATTTTTTACCGGTCTTATGGTGTTAAATTTTGTTCAATTTATCCATGCAAGTCGTGACTTTTATGAAATGAAACTTCAGATTAGATTTTGTATACACACTAGTATTAATTATTTAATTTGTTTTTTTTTTATATTAGCAATGACAATATATTTATGGTTTTTCCTATAATAAATGATAAATAATTAGTATCACATGTGATGGTTTGATACTTGATAAATTTCATTCGATATTCTATTTAAGAAACATCAGTAAAATTAATTATTTAAATAACTTATTATACATAAAGAAAATGAAATATGGGATATTATATATTTAACTATTCTTCTATATAATTGAGTATTTTTTGGCAGCAACTGTATTTATAATAATGGTCAGATTAAACTAATTTGTTTTTATGATAACCTCTGGCATTATTAATTGACTTTAGAAAAAAATCAGAATTCCGAGTTTGTGTTATAATATGCGAATTTGCCATTTGTGTGGAAGTAAACCTTCATGGGGGTTGCGTAATAAACATTAGTTTTTATGGTGTAATAAGGTTACTCGGCCCGGATAATCCGTACCAGAATTTTTATGGTCTTATTATCTTTTGTTGCCCAATAGCAAATGGATTCCAATTTACTCTGCAAAATTCAGTACAAAATTTAATTAATAGCCGCAATAAATATATTTGCACTGTTTCCATTCGCATGATTTATGAAAATATATGTTGCAGTATTACTTTCACAGATAGAGAAATGGAAATCACGTACGAAAAAAGGCACGGACATTGGATAACTTTCTAGGGTCACATTTATATTTCATGCTTTATTACATCATCAACATAATATTACTGTTCAATGTGTTTCCGGAGGATAAAGTACCATCATTTGTCAGTAAATCGGACTCGATATATTTATATTTGTATCAAAAAAATATAGGGAGAGATCCTTGCCATCCTTCATATAAATACAAGTTTTAATATAAATAGAATATTCGCATTGAACATCTTCTTATATTTGAATCGTGAAACTTTTCGCGCTATGGGATGGGTTAGAAACGGGGGGCGCCCTCATAACGCATACCATCTACAAATCTCACATTTCTCATCGGATTCTTTTGTTAGAGAAATCTGCTCAAAAATTCGTTCAGAATTCAAAACAGGTCGGATCTTCATATTTCACGTGTATGCGAGAGAGTACGTGAAGCAGCCAGGATGAAGGAAGAAAGACAGGTAATGGCGAGGATATCTGGTATGGCGCAATGGATGAGAGTTTGCAACTTTATTTCATTTCGTCCAAAAAAATAAATACAGGGTGATCTTTGATAAATTTGTAAAGATACATCATTATGTATTCTATGGGATGTAGAAATGACAAACATCAACTTCCGAACAAACTCGGAAAGAAACCCGAATAATACCCTGAACAAATATTGACGATACGTGTGGACAAATCACTCCAGTATTATGAAGACGTTCTGCACAATTACGTTATATATATATGAAATATATTTTATTATGTCATATAAGAGCAAGTTATATAAATTTGATGTGTGTAGCAGTAGTTCTGAGTGTACGAGGAATTAATAACCATGGTAACCGTCTCTCTCTCCCTATGGTGGACGACGGCTTAAGGACCTTATTGGACACCGACATCAATTAGTATAGACGCTATATTAATACACGTATAATACATATGTTATATTCAAAAATGATTTTATTATTAATAACTAAATTATCACTTGACTCTGTAAATATATATTATTTAAGTTTTAAAGCAGTATTTGACGATTTTTTTTATTTTAATATTAAATAAATGCTGAAAAAGTTGTGAATGTTTAAAGCATGCATGGATTCTTTAAAAAAAATAGTCTAGTAAATCTGCTTAATTAAAAAATACCAAATATCGATATAATAACTATTTTTATTCTAAAGATATTGTATGTATGTATATAAGATATTGATAAAATGCTTGAAAACTCTGATAGACCCCTTCAGACGACTCGGTTATTTTCAAGACGGTTTAGTTAAAATATAAATAAATTCCGAAACTCTTATTCTAATATATTAATATATACATTATAATTTATTTTATTAAAATGTATATTTAATGAAAGTCAATTGCAGTAAGTGAATTGTTTTTTTTAACTTACACATCAATTTAGTAATCGACATGTAAAGTTATTGTCATATCATCATAAATTTTATATATTTTTTTTAAATGTGTATTTATTAGAACAATTGCAATTTTAGTCATCGCCATACATGAACTCTCAATACAGACCGCCTCCTGTTCATGGATAAGCTTTCGCAAACATTAGCCGTCCAGGACATTATTAAAGGTACGATGAGCACGAATCACCCTTTTGTTTTTGTTATCCTTTATTGCGGAGGGGATGTTCGTCCACACATTTGGCTATTTATTTTTTTAATCTGACCAACTCATATTATCATTAACATCCATGGCGATGGATAATCTCACATTGGTATATTCAACCGGATCGATGAACTTTACATTTTTAATTAATATACGATTTTAAAACAAACGGAATATATTAAAATGTGCTGTCGGTGGAAAGAAATTGTATTTTGTTTCGGATGGATCCTCTCATGCTTGATGAGGGCATTCCAAGTAATGAGAGAGTGAGTGAGAGATCAAAAAATATCAAAAACCCACCCCTTTAAAACCTCAGGCGTAACCATCCCCGTATTAAAAATACATACACCGTGGCCTATGTGAGTATTTAAAATAAATAAGGGTTTTCTCCGGAAATTGCGCACGATTAATAAAATATATTTTATAAATTTTCCAGGATAATGAACCTGTATTCAATGTAGTGGTTAAGTTCTAGAATTACAAACGGGAGTTAATTATAAACAAGGGGAGTTGTATTGAATAGCCCCAGGAGTGGACGTGTCCTTGCGCTTCGGGCACCGGATTAAGTTCGTATTTGAATAGTCTCCAGTATAGACTTGGTTATTGACATTCTGCGCTATACAAAATAAAGGAAAGCTCCGAATTTCTATACAGAAATTAATATTCCGTGTATATATATATATAAATTAAAAGCTTTGATGAGCCGTGACATAGCAAATGAAAGACTCAACGTACTGTAACAGAAAATGATGATAATAAAATTTGGTCCGTCGTATTTGTCAATCTGGACATGCAGTTAATGATAATAGAGAGCTCATAAAATTCCCGAAAGCACCATAACATAAGTGCGGGAATAAATCTCATCTCCTAATGTCCAGTCAACCCTTAGAATATAAAGATGGCCACTAATACGCGGCTGAGGTAATTATTTGGAAGAAATGTTTACTGGTGATATACACATGTTATTTACTGTGATGCAGTAAAGTCCTCCTAATTTCATATATATCGCAGATCGTAATGTTTGAGCTAGACAAGGCTTGATTTTATGATTTTCCAATAGCGCTATAAAATTTAGAAAGCTATTT
>JAGXCT010036761.1:59460-81342 GCA_022495035.1 Philopotamus ludificatus
TGCAAACATAAATAATTATTGCAATAAACTCTGAAAGATACATCCCATATAAATGTTGGATATTTGTAATATAATATATATTAGTAGTAGATTTATTTAAATGCATGAAACGTTTTAAAATGCATAAAAATAACTTATTAGCACCTGTCAAGCGAGAAAGAAAAATCGGCCTTTTTGAGATGAACGTGTTAAAATGAGAATTTTATGCTGAGACGAGAGAAAATTAAATTAAGCATATATGAAAAAATCAAGTTATTGAATAAAAAAATAAAAACTTGGATTCATCGCATAGTTGAAAATAAAGATGTATTCATTATTATTTGACTAAATAGAGAAAAATAATAATGGCATGGTTGGGAAATAGTAATATATTTAGCTGAGTTCAAATTAACCCTATCGGAGATTTAACACTAATAATTAATAATGAGAGATGTATTAATGCTTATAGTACAAAATATATGGACAAGATTAAAATAATTTGTTTCAATTTGTTTAAAACTCCTCTTATTTATATAGATGATTTGATCATCGATTTAAAGTATCCATGTATGTGATTATTTATTTTATTTTGCTAACATAAAAGCAATCATTATATTCGTAGAATCGGACTATGTAAGGAAAGTCATGGAATAAATCAATTGCATGGTCCGAAAATAGCTCAGATTTAAATAAACACAACCTTTAGTGTGTAATTGGGAAACTATTTCAATAAAATTACAAAATATATTCCTAGTTTAGAAACCGTGATTTGTAACACATGGAAATGTATCCCTTTGTTGAATGTTTGCGAGGGCAATAAAAAAAGGATATATAAAATACTTTTATTTAATTTGCTATCATATTTACCGTATCCTTTCAGTTATTTGTAAAATTACTACAACTCTGTTGCATCTGATGAAAATGAAAAACTATTATTTGATTGGCATTTTTGGGGTTACTGCAAATTTTAGCGTGTGGTTAAAAATCTTATTTTAATTGTAAATTTTTGACAAAGAAAATATAAAACATAATTTAATAAGATAAAAAAAATACCATTTAGATTTATTGGCAAAAGAAACCGTATGATCTTTAGATTTTTTATGTCCGTTGGTTTAAACTAACAACGTCTTTAACAAAGGTAATAAAATAATTTAATTCGTATAATAAAATAAATATGATTATCTATTACAAATTATTTTAATACAGCTGGTGCATTAATGGTAGCTCCAGGTTTTAGCTTACAACCTCTTCCAATGTTCTGGAAAAATTATTACATCAATTAATTGAAACAAATATTATATTATTACAAAATAACACGCTTACACTTTTTGGTTTCATTATAGGGGACGCAGAACTTTGGGATGAGATCACGGTAGCAATCAAAAATAGAATGAAGAATATTGAAAGAAAACGCATTGTTTTTCAATTTAAATATCACAAATAATTACTTAATTGACTTGAGTGATATACGATTGAATGATTATTAAAACGAAATGATTGATTTTATATACTGATTTAAATCACTGAAATCTTATCTCTTTATATTGCAATTCTATTGCACAAATATAATTGAATAATAAAATACCTATTTATTAAAAACAATAATAAATTGTAAGTATTTTACGTAAACAAATTCCAATTACAGAAATAACGTGTTTATGATGCAAAAAAATATCGCAATAAATTCCCTGTATTGTTGGCAATATAAAATTTCACACCATCACAGCCATACATTCTGCAATTCTAGGAGGTCGTAATCACTGAAAATACGCATTGGACTTTAAAAATGCGAAGTTTCAACGAAAAAAAAATAGCATTATAACCCCGACAAAAAAATTCAAACCCTCTACCTCTTCAACGACACCTTGGACAACGTGAGGTCTAAATAAAAATATTTTACGTCCCTCTGTTACGACCCTCGCTACGAATTTAATCTTCTAGGAGACGGATTAAACGAAATATATATTTTATTTCGAAATGTCGCGTTACATTTTATTATCCGATTATACGAAGTGACGAAAACGTAGTACGATTATAGTTTTTGCAAAGGGCGTTGAACCGTGTTCAAAGAATGCATTGATAAGAGTATTAGTTTATCACTTGAGATTTAAACATATTTCCGTCTTAGGGATTACCGTTTGAAAGAATATTGAAATATCATTATTTAAAATCAGTATATAAAGCGTTGATTTTTTTATCATATTCATTCTATCGAAGTAAATCGAATACATATTCTTTTTATTTAAATAAAATATCAGAAAAAACATCAAGATGCGTTTCTTGTCAGTATTCTTCATCTTCTTGATTGCTACCGTGATTATATCACAAATTTCTGCATCGCCCGCACCAGAACCAAATCCAGAGCCGTTTAGGAAATTCTTCAAGAAAATTGTAAGAACAACAATATATTGATTTATTATTTTTATATTATAATATTTGTTTTATAGGAGAAAGTTGGACAAAGAGTCCGTAATAGTGTTGAAAAAGCTGGACCTGCTGTAGGAGTTGTTGGAGCAGCAGCTGCAATAGGATAATTTTAAATAAACAAATACAATAATATGAAATATTCATGATATATATGTATATATATTCAAAGAATTAAGATAAGATATGTTTGTATAAATACTAACGTTTTTTTAAAATATATATGTATTCATTAGAAACTCAATAAAGCAAACAGTTCTCGTATAAAAATGCGTTTAAGAATATTTCTCGTATCACTTTCAATAATATTTTCATCGGTGGTGTATGGATCTCCAGTACCTGAATCGAATCCTAATTTTTTAGGATAACTGAACTATTGGTAATATTTTTTTATATATATTTATAATATACATTTTAATATTTATTTAACATACAATAAATTGGAAAGCATTTAAAATCTACAACCATACATGATCAGCGAATTCAATGGACGCTCCGAAGATTGTGATTATGGAAGTGTTCAAGGATTAAATTATTTATGTAAATCTGTATTTGTTTTTCTCTAACCATGTATGAATAACCATACATGCAAATTCATTTTGAATTGTTTTAATATGTACGTTTATTTTGCTTTATCTCAGTATTCGCAACGGTTCAATGCTTTCGAATTGTATGTGTTTATGTATATGCGAAAAAATATTATGCAAAAAAATGAGTATAGCATACCGTATACATAATTCAAGGAATTCCCGCTACGTTTATAAAATATTATCGGAATATGTTGGAGCAGAAAAGGGGACTACCTTCTCGGAGTCAGGGAATTCCAGTTAATTTTATATTGAAAATTATTTTGAACTCTGCGCGATAACACTTTTTTATGCGATAGTCATTGTATATAATGAGGCAAGCTTGTGAGACGATCGTCATTCATTGAGGATAAATCTGTAGAGACGCATCAAATTTTCGGAGCCAAGATGCGATTCTTGTCGTTGTTTTTCGTCTTTTTTTTAATTGCCACTGTGATTACATCGCAAATTTCGGCATCGCCGCTACCTGAACCAAATCCAGAACCGAAATGGAAAGGATGGAAAAAAATTGTAATTATTTATTGATCAATTCCTAATATATGTTTTTATAATATTATTATTATAATATATAATAATCATTATTTTAGGAGAGAGCTGGACAACGTGTACGAGATGCAACCATAAAAGCCGGTCCAGCTGTTAGTGTCATCAGTGCAGTAGTCGCACTAGGATAGCTTTTGTCAATAGAATAACGTTTTTATTTGTATTTTTGTATTTATATTATTAAATTATTAAACAAAATATGCTTTTTATTATGCACTTTGATGTCATATAATATATAAAGAAATTATATGCAAATAAATGAAGATATCTATGCTTTCACATGCCTTCAAAAAGTCACCCTCTCTCCATTCGCGTTATCTTTAAAAAATAAAAATCATACACGAAGCGAAATAAGCCTTCCGCGTGACATGGTGATTTATTGCCTCTGCAAGATAACTTTTCCATAACCTGTGACATCTCAATATTTACATATTATTACAATACAGAATATATATATATAACATGGGATTAAATCTATAGCCATACTCTCTTATAATACGATCGGACGGTCCGCTGGTCCACCACAATGGCTTTCGTTCAATGGTGTTAAAATTCTTCACAGCCGTTTTATTTAGCCGCGCACGATTGCTCTCCTCTGCAGTGTCATAAATTGAAAAATGAATTTTTCAATAATATATTTGGTGCACAATGCGCACAGTCTGCGGATGCTGGGACTTGCAAATTTTATGGCGTCATTAGACACAAATGAAAGGGAATAAAATTTGCATTTAACGATTGGAATTTGCACTTAAAAACGATTCATAGGGGACACCGGTACGCAGCGCCGGTTAGTTTATATGTCAACATCCGGCAGATTGGCTACAGATGTGATCTACTCCCGGGAAATTCCATTAATTTGATTGCTTCCCCAGTCACAGGGAAATAAAATACAGGAATAATTTATTATATTAACAATATTTTATCTATTTTATGACATAATATCTCGTGACCTCCGACTTCTTTTTATCTCATTAAAAATATTAATATATTAATTATGATGTGTCGATATTTCATATTTTAAGACTTTATTGGCACTTAAATAGATCGACCATAAAATTGCGTCAGTTGGTTTTGATAGTTGCCATTTGATACAATCTGAGATTATCGTGAAATCTTATCGCGTTTGATCTGTCATTTCAGAAACAATATCCAAAGATTCGATATATGCAAAGGGCGTCATACAAATGGCTCTTTTTATTATCTATTTACACATATGCGCAATATGAGAGGGATGCAAATTTCCACATTGGCAAGGTGCCATTTTTTGCCCCCTGCGAAAATTGTATCTGAGAAAATCGCCTTATAAAGCCAATCGCGGGCAATAACATTGATGCGGGGTGAATATCAACCCCGGGAGGATATTCGCATAATGCCAAAATATTTCGATATATAAAAATCTTGTTATTTTTTTATTATATTTAAAATATATTAATATGTTTATATTTGCAAAACAGCCAGACCTGTTTATGTAATTTTAATAAAATATGAAAATTTCATATATGTATTTTTTTATCATATTACGTTCATACATATGCGATGTGTGCACACGACTCGTCCGCTTTGTGCCTGTAGGAAAACTTTGAAGTCCTTTCAGCTGGTACGGGAGCGAACAGAGGGCCAGATAATCTCATTGTACAATGAATATTTCAAAGTGAGTTCGCATATTGTTGTTGCTGCAATATTGTGCAGATGGGACCCCTCGCTGAGCTGCGTTTGATGGAGGCTCATAAGCTCTTTTGGATCGGGGAACACCGTATAATTCTATCCGTCGTTAGTCCTCTCGATGTTTGGCGTGCGACGACGTGATTGAATTCGAGGTACCGATCACAAAATAAATAGCTATATCTATCGTGTGATATAGAACATCAAATAATATCGAAAAATTTACAAAAAAATATCTATGCTCTCTACTTTTTGAAGCTGTAAATTCACTGCAATTTTTTCGATTAATAAAAACCAGAAAATCAGTTCATTCTTTCTCATTATTAAATGGTTACTATTGTTTTTCAGAATAGAATAGGAAGGTTGAATAGGATTGAAAGGAAAACGTGAAAATAAATAAAATAAATATTGAGTAAAACGTAAAGTAATGTCATTTTTTTGTTGGGGTTACTTTGAAAACGTTTTGAAGCTCTGTTAGTAATTTTAGGATTTTTCGACATATAGTATAAATAAAGGAAAGGTCAGATATTGAAGGGATAATATTTTATGCAATTATTTGATAAGGGAATGTGATATTTATGGACTTATCATCTTAAAACTTCGACAGGGTTATATATAGTTTCACATGTTCAAAAGTAGTGAAAATAGGCGAATAGACATATCTAAATTAGGGAGACTCAAAACAGATTAAAAGTACGAAGTATGAAGTATTAAAAACTGATACTTCTCTGGAGGAAGTTTACGTTCCAAAAAATATCGAAGTTTGTCAATATCCTATATTTTGTTTTATTAAACAATCGACAGAATATACATTTACATATTTATTGAAAAAACTTGAATAACAAACATATACTAAATAATTTATAAATTCCTCTACAAAAAAATATGATTATTAATCTACGGATGACGATTGTTTAGTTATTTTTTAATTATCATAAATTTGTAGTGCTTTCCTGAATAATGTTTCTGTCTATAGGTATGTTTTTTTAATTGCAGACTTCTATTCCTTTCCATCTTTTTTATTATT
The DNA here is from genome assembly GCA_022495035.1 of Philopotamus ludificatus. Lineage (NCBI taxonomy): Eukaryota > Metazoa > Arthropoda > Insecta > Trichoptera > Philopotamidae > Philopotamus > Philopotamus ludificatus. The sequence goes on from JAGXCT010036761.1 coordinate 65,683, forward strand.
ATCATCAACCGTGTCATATCAAAACCGTGTTGTATAAACTTGTGTTATACGACATGTGTATTTACAAGTGGCTTAATTTAACCAAAGGTGTGATATGGGATGAAAAAAAATGTGTATGGATTATGTGTACAATACATATAAGAAATAAATTAAAAATATAGTTGTTGGATTATAATAGATAATTTATTTAATAATGAGTGTTAAAATTGTTATTTATAAATAAATATATGCTAGTTTTTTTAATTAATTATATTTAACCCAGGGTTTTGATTTGTCCAAGAACTGCAACAGCAGGTCCAGCTTTTATCGTGGCTTTTCGAATATTTGATCCAATTCTTTCCTGTTAATAATAAAGAAAATAATTATCGGGGATAATATTAATGAAAATAATATGTACATTGTGTATGAATACGTACGAGTCTTTTAAATGGTTTCCATCTTGGTTCTGGTTCGGGTACAGGCGAAGCTGCGATTTGTGTTGATACAAAAGCGATCAAGAAGAAGACGAAAAACAGCGAAAAGAAACGCATCTTGATTGGTTAAATCGACAAGTTGATTGTTCGATGTTGCAATGGTAGAATGATGCTGTTTAAGGCGATGAATGGACTTTATATATTAATCGGCACCATGATACGCTATCTCGTTCTTGTCCACGGTTAACATCGTGGAGTGAGCAAGATAAAAAACATCATTCACAGCGTAAACATGACTTCCCCGTTGCGATTCTTTGAATTTTGCAAGTCTGCAAAATAAGTATAGTGCCAGTTAAAAATAAGTTATTCCCCTTACCCTACACCTATCGTTTAATACAGGACATCAAATAATATCGCTAAATTAAAAAAAAAATATTTATACTCTATATTAATTAGAATAATTTTGATTGAGAACTATTCTTTTTTAGTTCCAGAAATATTTAAAAATATTATTGCTTCTCAAGATTTTAAAAATAAAATAATTTTGATTTAGTTATTTTTTTTAGTTTTAGAAGTTAGAAAGTCGGCTAATAAATCCTGAAATTTTCAATTATTGTATGTTGTGTCCATAACAAATCAGCAATGCGACATTTTTCACGTCTAACTGAAAACAACATTTTTATAATAAAAAAAATACAAAGATTATTCTTCGGACGCCTTTCAGCTAAAAATATATTTTCAATCCAACATTATTACTTATAAAAATATAGCTTTTTTCTTGGTATCCTTGATATTTCTGATATGTCTATATTAAAACAAGGTTTTTTTGTGATTTTGAATTATTATATTATTATCCTTTTGGCTGGTGAGCATCAAAAACACAACATAATAAATAATAATATATATATATATATTAAGATAATTTTCTATTTTTTTAACACCCTATTTTAAATAGTAGAGTTTGTGTCAGATAAGCAATTCTGACGAAATTGCATATTATACGATTTGCACCAAAAAACCATTGCATCGACTGCGACAAAAAGTGATATTCACAGGGACACATTGACTATTCGGCAGTGTCATAAATGGTTTAAATTATTTAAAAGTGATTTAAAAAATAAACCTTATGTTGAGAGGGTAGTAAAAGTGGAAAATGTTGAAAATTTAAATTAGTAGATACAGTCAAATTCTCTTGGTCTAGAGAGCATGAACATTTAAAAATAATTGACCCGATTCATAAACAGGGTTTGAGGATTCCGCACCATATAAGTGATTAAATTAAATCTGTACAGGTTCGTATGTGTCAAAGATTGATTAAATAAGAGGAAAATTCAACATTTTTTGAAATCTTGTGGCAGGGGATGGAAAGTGGGTTATGTACTCAAAAAAATTACAGCTTCTGCCAAAAATATATGTAAATCCATTTGAAAATAGATTAAAAATGTGCGAATTCCTTTTCGTTCCTCTAGTATATATAATATTATAATCGATATTTCTAAATCGAGACCCACCGAGCCCTTATTGAAGCTTACGCAATTAGCCGGCGGTGAGCACGGATTCGCAAATTAATTTCACGCATGAAAACAGCGCCTTTCAGCCGACGGACAAAAGCATAAAACTCGTCACGGCATTGATTCCGAGCTATGCACATCAGGTATGCCGCCGTCAAATTGACTGAAAAGACGAATACGTCATAGGGTTCACCTTTAATGTTCCTCGGGATTGAATTAGGCACAATGCACGACGACAATGACAAAACATTTCGCATTCACCGGGGGCACCCGTGTCATTTATCAAACATAATATATTCCAGATTTACCCTATAATGCTTCACTGTATTACTATCGACGGTGTATTGGAAGACTGGGGTGCCAGCATGCACGTGGCACCCGATATTAGATCCTAATAGAACCCACCATCCACCCCCTGGATATGTCGTTTACTACTTTTACGCAATTTAAATCTCAATGCGTTCACCTCGAATTTAATTTAGAAGCCTAATCTGATATTTGGGCCTAGGTATTTTTGGGGGCAAGCGGTGAGCGCGATCAATCATTTGTACCATTTGCTCTTCATAAATACATAGACGATGGAGACATCTGCGTTGTTTCAGATTTGGAAAACGTTTGTTGTCTGCAATCCGGATTTCTGTAAAGTTCATACGTTAAGGAAGTCGGATAGCTGCCGTCGCTATTGTGCTGGGGATCCTTAAAAATTTTAACTCATGAATAACATAACATTGGCGAGCAACAAACCGCACTTATTTCAATAGGGGGTTCAGTATGGGAAAGAGTAGCGAATACAAAAAAGGCATGTAATGCTTAGCAGACATGAAATTGTATCAAGTCGTATTGTAAACAGAGAGACCCAAAAAAGACCACATGAGACCGCATGCCCCGGGATGTTTGCACAACGTAAAAGAACATAAATTTGTTCACCCTTGCAAATGCAACTTAGGTACAAGGGTAAGGCCACAACTTTTATTTGTATGGGACAGCGTTAATTTACGAGTATGTTAATTGCTTCTGCATTACAAATAAAATTAATTGATATTACTGAAGCAGATAATACAATATGACATCAATCCGTAGAATAAGGGAGATCTTACGTTTTAATTCATCATATGGTAAATAATATATAAAATACATACCACCACTAAATTGTCTGGGTCTGCTATAATATATTTACATATAAATAATTCTACAAATTCTAGATTATAATGATTTTGATAAATTCGTGGTAGGTGTATAATATGTGTTGGTTTTGAAATTTAACTGTTGTATTTGAACAATGAGTTAATTAATGTTTAAATTGACGTTTAACATTATGTACCCAAGACAAAGGATTCGTTGGTTTCATAGAAAATTCAATCAGAATGTGTTGTATTTGGCATATTAATACGTGTAAATATAATTAGAATTAGTTTAGTATGATATAATAAGTTATATTTTTAAAATTTATATTATCAAAAAAGAACAAAACTAAACAATTATTATATCAATATTGATGAAATATACACGTATTTCAAGCGATATTGAATTTTGTTAGTTGATACAAAAATTAAATTCATTATTCTCCTTGACCTTTCTTGCTTTGTTTACTTTTATATCATATTTTAAATTTTCTTTTGACTATATATACAAGGAATATTTCTTGGTTTGTTATTATTTTATTAAAAATATGCGCGATTCTGAATAATACATTATTTGTTACTGACAATAAAAACAATGAAATCATTATACTTCATATCTCGTATAGTATGAATTGTGTATTTTTAATAAAAACAATAAGTTTATATAATTTTTATCTGTTGAAAATAAGGAAAAAAGTATATTTTTAAAAAAAATGGGATATCAATTTACAACATTATGGTTTGATATAAATGTTTATGATTATTATTATTAGGTTGAAAAAGTTAAACCTAGCCATGCCGATATTTGGGAATCCGCAAGATTTTTCTTTTTCTCTCTCACTTATATAAATCCTACATATCAAACTTTTTATATTTGTGTAAAAAAAGTCTAAAGAATAAATATTATAAAATATCACTGTCCTTTATTGTTGGTAATTCCGAAAAATAATAAAATCAACAATACTCTTATTTGTAGCCACGGGCGCGATGTTTTTTCTTTCATGTATCCGGTACGATGTACCAAATGTGAGTAAACGTATACTAGTGACACGTGTCGAGAGAATTTGGCGGTCGGTTTATCGGCGGCGTGTCCTCAGTCTGCGGCGAGATATCGCCAGGTGTGCGTATCATTTACGCCTCATATTGATTAGTAGAAAAATCCAAAATAACGATAAAACTTTAAAGCATATCATGAATAACTATTTTAATTCATAGAATAATCCATTTCTTTAAAAAAAAGTCCAAATATTGTCGAGTATTTCATCAATATTTTGATTTAAAATGTTTGGGGTCTATTTTCCATAATAAATAGACCTCCTTCGGACGACACGATAGGTTTCGAGCCGCCGTAATGAATCGGTTAAATGGGCGTCATGTATATATTCTGAAAACTAATAATATTTTTAGCTAAATCAGATCTACACAGTTTAAATATTAATATAACAGAGTACCTAAAGGCGTTAAAAAAACAGTATAAGAATTATTAAATTAAAGCTTAACATCTAAATAAATATAATATAAATTCGTCTACTGAAAAAGTTACTTTAAAAATAATGAAAACTCGCGAAATTTATTGACGTTTTGAGAGAATATACTTTTATTAGTTTGCTTTACTTATTCGTTTTATGGTCTATTCTAATTTGAGAAATATTCTTTTATGATTTTATCTGGGAAATTTGTCTTGAATTTCATTGAAAATATTTATTCAAATTATATTTAAAATATTAAATTTAATTTCAAATATAAGTATTTATTTTCTGTAAAATCCCCTTTCGTTCTATTCTATACATAGAAACATTTTAATTGAAGTCTTCAAAGGAGAGATGACCAACAAGTGGGTACTGCACATCAATGGGGTTCAAATATCATTTCCATCACACATACGCACATCTATTTTTTATCAGAAAATGTCAAATCCGAAATCTCGCCATCCAATGTCGTTGCGGTCTTCCTTCCTATTCACGTTACGTTACTTCGGTTATCGAATTACATCCCATCTCCGGAACAATACATCTGTAATGGTCTACGCTCAACGTTTGGTAACATTTGGGGAAAACCTTCGGCATTATTCGATAAAAAAGGGTCAGTGGGGAGATAATAAAAAATAGGGGATTGAGCCCACTGAACCGTGATGGTAATTATTTCTTATTCGTGCGGTGAATATAGCGAAATAATGTATAAAATATTTAATAAGTTAAATAAATAATCGAATACAGTTTAAATAATTTCATTTGAAATTCTACATCTCATTGAAAATACGAAAGCTTTGTAATTTTCTTTCTGCGACTTATAATGAAAGCGAAGTACCCGAGCTTAACGACGTATACGAAATTACATACAATCAAAATAATTTTTTAAAAAATACAGTGACCGAGTGATAAATCCCTTCAATATATAAAATAAACATAATCAATTATACTATATTCTGGATGTGCAAAAAATATTTGCGCACGCCACTGAATTTATATAAAAATTTTCTCTATATATATAATTGGATTTCAATACAAATATTTGCATTCAATATATTTTTTCTGAAAAAATGTTCCATGTAAAATATTTAAAACATAATTTTGATATATCAATGGATGTTGCATATAAATTATTATCGATATTTGGGCTGTATCCCTTCGATAATAAATCAATGATATCTAACACGAGTCTAATAGTCATAACGCTTATAACACTGCATATGTCTTTGAGTGGTTTGTATTATTCGAGCGAATCTCTTGTGAAATTCGCTGATCTCAGTTCCAACAGTGGTTGTGCTCTAATGGGGTTAATAAAATTTTCAACGATCCATTTCAATAGAAAAAAATACAAAAATCTAATCGATCAATTGAGAAACGATTTATGGGACCACAACCCTCATATGTTCGAGATTAATAATAGAATCGTGGAAAAATATAACGGATTATTGCGATGGATCCACGTATTATTCAGTGTCCATACGGTTTCAGCCATTGTTCTATTCGGATTATTGCCCATTGGCTGTAATCAATATTTAAAAATATTCCATGGTTCTGAAACTGAAAAAACGTTCGCGATCGGCTTATGGTATCCACTTGAAAAAGACGAATATTATCTGCACATTTATGCATATGAATGTGTGATACAATCAGTTATTATAGTGCTATTTTTGGTTTGCGATTTTTTTAATATGGCAGTTTTAGCAAAAGTTTTCATACATTTGGAATTGGTTGGAAAATCTATGCTAAATATTATTTATGATGAAGATGAAACAAATTTATTATCAGTCAGTAAAACAATGGGAGCACGACTAGGACAGATTATTGAAAAACATAAACATATCATAAGGTATTGAATGTAAAAAAAACACAATTATGATAATATATGTAATAATTTTTTTTTTCAGGATTGTTTCAGAGTTGGATGATTTATTGGGATGGATAATGTTTTCAAATTTTTTTCTCGGCACAGGATTTGTATGCATGACAGGATTCACATTTAGTGTATTAATTTATTTTATTTTATTTATAAAATAGATCATTCAGTTGAAAAAAATGCATTGGCACTTAAATTTCGAACTTTCGGAAATTTAAATAAAGCTCAAATGTGCTTATGGCGTGTTTAAAAAAAGCGTATTCGGGAAATAAAGTTATAAGACGGAGAAAGCCATGGTCGTTCTTTTAAATTGTTAATTAATTACTTTTATAATATGTTAGTTTAATTTAAGACAATTACTTGAGAGGCTTTTAAAAAAAATATAACTTAGACTTAAAATATATTAAAAATAAAATTCGTAAAATCACATTTACACAAAAATTGTGACTATATGCTATTCTGAATTCGGAATTATCTCAAGAAATTTTGAAATACTGATACAAAACATATTTATTATGTACACTGAAGTGCTAACAGATCATTTTTTTAAACATTTTAAAGTCAATAATTAATAAATTTTATAATAAACTATTGTGATATATGTTAGAGATAACAAATATTTTATTTCCAATATAATATAAATAAATATTAAAGCTTTTTACAGGTAGTTCAAGAATTGCATAGAAAAATAAAATTTTTAGTGTTTTTCATGACGTGCGTGGTTATAATATTTTACCAATGCCTCTGTGGACAGCATCTTGCTAACTTGGTAATTAATCCTCATTGAATATGATTAAGTTTTTACATATAATTACAAAAATAGATAATTTTAATATTGCATAAAACGTAATTCTAGTAGATGTTTACCAATTTTTCATATTCTTTTAATAATTTTCTGATGAATCGACGTACACAACATATGCATTCGGATAAATTAGAGTACATCCTGGATAAATTAGAATCCCCCCTATTTTCAGAGTAATGCCCTATCCGATTCCATCTATTCATCTCCATGGTACCTGGCTGACCGCAGCGTGCAAAGCAATTTTCCAATCGTAATGCAAAGAGCCCAAAAGCCTTTGAAGTTGTCAGCCATCGGCTACGTTGATATGAATTTCATTACTTTTACTAAGGTAAGATACAAAAAGCGATAAAATTGAGTTACTCTTACCGTATCCAACTTATCAATATTGGCTCGATCCTTTACTCTGGAAAATTACGTGGCTTTAATAAGTTCCGAGTCCTTTGATAGGAAAAATAAATGATACAAAAGTTGAAAAATTTTCTTGATTAAAAAAATGAAAACATGAACGTACTGAATAGTGCATAATTTTATTTTTCAGATAGTTCGAACTTCATGGTCTTATTTTACACTTCTTCGCACTGTCTATGACGAATAAAACTAATGATTCATTAATAATGAAATGCACTAGTCATAAAATTGATTAGATTTTTTTTTAGGGAACAAATAAATTCCCTCTTAAATCCTGTAAAATAAATTAATATTATTTTTTTATTGTATAAAGCATGAAAATTACTTAATCAATAGATATTAAATGTTTGGAATAACGAACTTAAACGTTACATGATTTTCAAGGTTTATACTATGTATAGCGTAAATAGAGGTTGTATGAAGTATTAGCACAATACTTAAATTATCAATGCTATGTTTATCTGATGCAAAAATATTTTAAATGTAATTAGAAGCGTAATTTAATATTTTTAACACTGAGCTTTAATAAATCACTTTTTGGCACATTTTAATTTGATTTTTTTATTTACTATTTTTTTTTAATAAGTAATATGATTCTTGCGTATTGTAAAGGCATATTATTTTTCAGAAGTATATTTGGTAATATATAATACAAAAAAAGCATATTTTTATCCTTCAGATTATCAATCATTTCTACTTAAAGATCATAAATAAAAAATAAAAAAACTACGTAAAATTTATTTTTATGCATATTTTTAAAATATATACATTTATTTAGATTTTAAAGAGCAATTAGAGATTCTTATTGTACATTTAAAATTCAAGATTTGGCTTTTCAATTGGCATCGTGCCCTCCGTCGATAAATCGCTTTTCTTCCCGATGTCTTTTTTGTGTGCAATCATCCCCAAGTTTTTCATCCCCGTTTTAATTAGCCGGGCGATAATTAATTTCGCTTCCGTTCACATTAATCCCCAAAATAAAAAATGGTGGAATGAATCGACTGGCAACACCGTATTGAATAACGAGCAGGTCTCCCCAATTTACAAAACACGGTGAGTTGCGGGGTTTTGTTAGCCCGTGAGGTTTAAGGCCATAAAACTTTTTCGCAAAGCCGAGTAACAAGAAAACTTTTGCAATGAAATGTTTCTTTACATTTCCATTCACAATGACTCACAAGTCACCTACCGGCCAAAGCGGCAATCGTAAATAATTATTACGAGCAAAGTAACTTTTGATTCTCGTTACTGACATCGGTAAAAGTTTTGCAACGTGCTTTTAATCTGCACCTACGCAACGAATTTGCAATCTGAACAATTTAATATGCCCCCCACAACAATAGAACCCTCCTAACTATGTAGTCAATTAAATGTGAACGAAATTTGAAATCAAAATAAATATAATAAATCGTTTATTTTATACATTTAAGTATATTTACCCCCATATGACAAAATATTTCTGATTTTCCACAGTAGCAATTGTTCCCCCTACGAGCAAATAAACCGTCGCGACCACTGAGCGTAACGGACATGATAAATTAAAATTATTACTGGCGCTGTGTAAACTCGCCATCTTCTTGTACCGCACGGTGGATGCTGTATAAACACACTTAAATTTATTGAGTCCGGCTTTCAAAGTGCTGAGAACGACCAAATTCGGTACCTAGACACACAAAATAAAAATAAATAAAATGCAACGCAAGGATGTGCAGCTTTCCTGAAATTTATAGAATAAAGTTAAATATTAATAAATAAATATATGAGGGTGAGTCATAATTTATCCACACTCTCATTATAAAAAAAATTATGTATTCAAATTTTTGCTTTATTGCCTATTGGGAACCCCAAGTTTTTTATTTTTCTCGAATAATTCTTATAATATAAATCCTACATGTCACAAACTTTTTGTATTTGTCTATAAAAAGCTAAAGAATAAATACTATAAATCATTGTCCGCAATTGCGTAAAATAAATTAAAAACAAGAATATTCGTTTCTGTAGCCAGGCACGTTTTTCTCGCTCGCATCCGGTAAGATGTGCCAAGTGCGCTTGTCATTAACCTGTCATATTGATAATATCTACCATAAAAATATCGACCAAATTATGAAGCATGAATAACTATTTTCGTTATTATAATTTTTTTTTTTTAAATGTCAAGAAATTGATGAAGATTTCATCAATATCTTGACTTGAAATACTTGGGGTCTTTGATAGACCCCCATCGGATGACTGGGTGGTTATTGTTGGGTCAGGTTTAAAGGTTTGACAGAGGGCTAAATAACTGAATATCCTATGGAGCACAGTCAGTATTATATAAATAAAGATTTAACGTCTCAAAATCCGAAACAATATTAATATAAATATAAATTCAATTTTTGTGAAACGTTGACTGTATAATTTTTATTCAGAGGAATCGTCATGGGGTTTTCATCAAAGATGTTTTAAAAAAATCATTACAGTATTATTATTTTTACATTGTGATGTTGATTAATATTATCTTTAATAGTGATATAATAAAATAAAAGTAGTACAGAAAAATTCGTGTTAACGTTTTACGGTAAAATATCTATTCTTGGTGATTTTGGATATTAAGAATTACCGTTGCTAAGTAGTGAAACAAAGGTAAATAATATGTAAATGCAATGAATTTATATTTAATTTATTTTATATAGTCATCGCCATTATATCTCTTGTTTGTTCACGTCTTTGGTTCATTATATATGTTTTTAAAATTTTTAAGTATTTTTAAATATATTATCTCTATTTTTTGCTATTGTTTAAATTAAAATATCATAAGTCAAAAATATTTATTGACACTAGATAATAATAAACGTATTTTTATATATGCAAAATTTATGATGCTATGAACGCTGTTTAATAAATAAAAATATAAATCACGAATAATAAGATTCAAAGGTTTAAATTATTTTTAAAATTTAAAACGATTATATTTTGTATAGTTATTACATTCATCAACGATATATGGTTTCAGAAAATCATCGTTTAAAAAGAAATAGTATAAATCAAGACAACATAAAAAAATATCTGGAAAACATGAAAATTTTTGTTTTTACTGGCGAACATAAAATATCAAATATTAAGCAAAATAGATATTTTTTATAACATAAAAGCAATGAAAATTTATGAATGTATACTAAATAAGTGAAATTCGTCAAGTTTTTTAACTAACATCTATTGTCTAACAATTTTATGAATAATATATAAATATGAATAAATTGATAAAAACATTTTTAATATAACTGATTAGATGTGCTTAATAATAAAATACTTTTTAGTACTTGAAAATCCTCGTTTTTACGTACATTTAAATAATTATAACCGTACACGTGTAATGAATATTTCCAAGTAAGCATATCACCGACATAGCGCATTCGTTGCTATCACGAAAAATATAGAGATAACCTATGATCTCAAATGACGTCGGTAAAAGTAAAAAACGGAAATTCCCCGTTCATATCTAACGAATTGATATTCCAAAAACTTCAACAATTCAAATGAAATATATTCATGACAACTTGGCGTCATAAGACCTTATTATACCTGGTAAGTGGGGAGTGAAAAATGCGCAGAAAGAGTTTCATTGACTTGGGGGCGATGGGGGTGACAATTTTATTAGAAATCGTCTCAATGCGTTTTATTCAATAATTCCCCCGGAAATATTCAGCGCCGAGGATTTTTCCCCGTTGTCAGCGTTTTCAGCCGCAATATTAAGTCGAAATACCGACGACGATAGCACCACTTGAAGACATGTCGGCCTTTGCTAAACTCTGAAATTAAATATTTTATATTGCGCAATGGATGTAATGCTGGATACGGACGATTCTGAATGCCGTGTTGACAGGAAACGAGCTGGATCTGGTCGGTTTTCTTCGGATTTAGACGGAAATTCTTCGATTTCCGTTGAAGCACGGCGGAACATTGCATTGTTTTCTGACGAGAGTCGTATGTCGAGAAAATTAATAGGTTTCATTTCATAATACTTTAGTTATGCAAATATAATATATAATTGTATTAATTTTATCTATTAGATAAAATATATTTTTTATTATCATAATAAAAAAAATATTCGGTTTAATAATCGTGTATTTTATTAATGTTAGAAATTACTCATCTTCTTATATCTAATTTATTATAAAAAAATCAATTTAATTCAATAATAATCATTAATAAAAGAATCGATCATACTATAAATTTAATTATGTTTTTAGTGATAGCTGAAAAAAAATATATTTTGCCTTCTTTTATATACATATACAAAGTATTATTATTCCATAATCCGAAACAAACTATCACAATATTATAAAACACCATAGTGCTTTATCATCAACACTGCGCCAGAACGGAAAACCCATAAACCGTAACCGAAAAACCATGCAGCACTTTTCGCCGGTAATATCCGATCCACACCACCCACCTCCACGCTCCCAGAGGAAGTGACATGGCAACCATTCCCTACATCTGACTTCCGGCCAACTAATAAAGTTTTTCCCCGATGCTCTTCCACATAAATGCAAGCTGTTAAATATCTCAATCCGCAGGGATGGAGGGGTGTCGTCGCCACCTTGTTTGAGAATTCAATATTCCATTGATACGAAAATATTATCGCCCAAAATTGCTATGGGATAAAGTGACGTCATCAAATGTTATCACCCCCTGCGGGGCATGATTAAACGTTCACTTCCGGGAAAATTCTAATCTTGTTTTTGCAACGAAAACATTTTTTCATTCAATACAAACCATCGTACATATTAAAGGTAAATATTACAAGAAACATTACGTACAAAAATCGTTACAGCAAAAATTTGGCTCTTGGTAATGGCTTTTGGCTCGATCCATTTATTTTCAGATCAAACAAAAAAATATGTCGTAGCTAATTGCTGAAACTGGTCAGTCTGTATCTAAATCAAAATGAATTGACCAATAAACGTAATATACTAACGCAATGTTACTGAATATGATGTCGGAACAGAAATGCTGAAATAATATTTCACGTGAACGATCCTAATATTTTTCAGGAGCGTATTAATGGCGCCGGTAAATAAATCGCAATGCGACCCTACTTCTTAAAACGCCATCGAATAAAATTAAATTAATTTAAAAAAGTAATAATTTAATACGTAATATAAATTTATTTAGTTTAATAATTATTCTTATATTTAATTTTATTATTTAAAATTGCAGTTTGGGAATATTTGATCAATAATGGTCGATGCAGAGGTTCAATAGAGTAGTTCTATTGATAATATCTACCTCCTCTACTATCAGATGCGAAATTTAGTGTGGCCAGCCACCCGTGTAATTGTGTTCGTCTTCCCAGCCTACAAAATATATAGAAAGTTCTCGAGCTTCTTGATATTCCTCGAGCACATTCTAACGTCAGCATTTGTGCATATAAAGATTAATAACGGACGTATATTAAAGTTCCGTGGAGAGGGTTCTTTATTGCTTTAATCGTGGAGGTTTGTTGAATGGGATTAGATATTTTGTATCTAAAGAAAATTTTGGAATCGATATGTATGTATTTATATCATATATTATGTTTATTTTTATATTGAAATTGGTGTTTAAACGATTTTTATTATTCGCGTTGTATAAAATCGATTTAAATGTAATTGTAGGTGTTTCAAAAATTCGTCTATTTTATGGAAAAAAAATGATCATATGACGGAAAATTTATTAATAAAGAAGTAAAGCACATTTCCCTTAAAATTAAATAAATAAAACAATAATAAAAAAATGTACTCATGGTAATATTAATTAATTAAACAAATATTAACACTTGTGGCGTATATTTTATTATATATATATATAACATAACATAAATTGTTAATAAATGTTTCCATTATTTATTTTTTTGACACATGACATTGAATAAAATATTGGCTAAACAATGCTAAACAAAATATATATAAAATAAAAATATATGACTATATTTTATTCAGAAATTGACCCCTATTTTTTTCTGAGAATGTATCTTTGTTTTTGACGGCAGCAATTCTCATTATTTTTTTGATCATTATTACATTAGGTCGTGTGATTTTTTTTTATTCTTTATTAAGCGACATCGATAGAATTTTTCTTTGTTAGATTTATGATCGTGCTCTCATTATATGCTCATTAGGTACGTAAGTGATATCTGAGTCGAGTCTATCAAATTTTTCTCACAATTCAGCGAGAGGAAAAACGCCTTTGAAATATAAGAATTCTTATTAATCCCCAAAGGTCTAATGGCGTGTTCACGGCTTTGGCATTTCTTTATAAACACGATCTAATAGCCCTCTATGCCAGCTAGTGGCGAATACAAAGCCAGAGGGCGATGTTCGCTTTATTCGCTGGCATAAAGAAAACTATATTTCTATTGCTTCTTTTTGGCCCAATATGTCCCTTTGTAGCAAAAAAGGGGAATAAGAGAATAGTAACCGGAGTGAGTGCGCCCGAGGAGTGCTCTTTCAAAGGACACTCGAAGATGGAAGATCAAAAAATGCTGGAATGCTGAATATTCTCAAATGAGATATGTGAGATATGAAAGGGAAAAAATGGTGAGGTGATGCAATCTCACCGTGTCCAGTAAACCCATATGTATAATCGAACAAATGAAAAAAAGAGATGAACAATTCCAAGAATGAATCAAACTGGTATTTCATCTTCGAACAAAAAATATAATCGCACGGGTATTCACCTATTTGTTGTATGTATAATATACAAGGTGAAGAGTTCAAGCTGTGATAAATTATTCATATTAAGTTTCTAATTATTTATTTTTATTAAAACAACCGTTTAAATGGTTTTTTTTTTGATTAAACATATTAAATTTACAATTTTTTTTTTGTAATTCTGTATTATGTGCAATTTATGTAAAATTAACATATTAATATATCCACACAAATATATTATTGTAATGTATAAAAATAATCTGCCAGTTTAAGAGAAGACTTTGGTTTAGCAACAAGAAAATCGTTAAGATGAAAATTACTAAATTATTTGTATTCATTACTTTTGTTGGTGTGCTGATTCCATCACCAGCGTTGTGTTCTCCGGTTCCTGATCCGGCATGGAGTGGATGGAAAAAAATTGTAAGTCCAATGAATACTTATTTAACGCCTGTATATAATATTTAAATAAATACTTTTTATATTTTTTTATTGAAGGAAAGGGCCGGACAAAGAGTAAGGGATGCTCTTATAAAATCAGGACCAGCAATTGATGTAATCAATGCCCTTAAACAATGGGGCTAATGTATAAAAATTGATGAATAAATAAATATGGGTTACGGTATATTTTTTTAATAAAATATAATATCTTTTTTGTTTTACATGAAAATATTTATATTTATTTTATTGCTCTTGTTTATTTATTCATGTTTTCTGAGAATTATTAATGATAAATAATTATATTTAAATGTAAATAACGTAAGTAACAGCAGTGTTATGTGCTTGACCCGAGATCGACGCTATATAAATCAAACATCGACACCTTACAGCTCACAGTTGCTAAAAATCATTTGCATTCACACATCTAACTAGAGAATTATTTACATATATCATATAGACATGTATAGAAGATTTTTCGTAATTTTCTTGATAACAATGGTTATATCCTGCCAATTTATAACGGCCTTGCCTAGGCCTGACGATGATGATGATGATTTTTGGAAGAAACTCGTAAATATATTAATAACATTTTTTTGTTATATTCATACTAGTGTAGATAACTCATATGCTTTTTATAATGTTATAGGAAAAAGTTATAAGAAATGTTCGCGATGGTATAGTCAAGGCTCAACCTGCTATTGATGTGCTGAAAGATTTAAAAACACTAGGAGATTAAATAATCATAATCTATGTACAATAAAATAATTACTTAACTATATTTTTTTAATTGGAATTTTATTTATATATTTAAATCTGAAATAAATATTTAATAATAAAAAAATGAGGATAATCCAATTGTCGCATTTTTTGTTATATTGTTATACTTATCCCTGACGTATCTTGACATTTATAGTCATATCGGATGCTTACCTAATTTTTGGCTGTCGAAAA
>JAGXCT010036761.1:81442-113027 GCA_022495035.1 Philopotamus ludificatus
ATAGGTAAGATAAACTTTCTACGAAATTGCCGAATAATCGAATTGATCGTCTCTATTCACAGATTACACAATACAAAATACTACCGCTAATCGATTGTATATTTTAATTCTAATTTATTTGATTATTAAAATAATTGCCTTTTGCGATCAAAGTCCATGGAATATTATTTGCAGATAAATTTAAATAACAATTTTATCTTGTTATGCTGTTGCATGCTTCGAGTTTTCTAGATAAATTCAGTGAGTTTATATATCGTCGTTTATTATATTGATTTTAAAATATTGGTATTTTTGAAATAAATATATTTCTAGAATCATTTCCCTAGACATTCCGGTCGGATGGTGATGCAACCAATAGTGTTAGGGCAATTTTTGATACATCTATGGATCTAATCAAAGTCTGCGACTTTAAAAAAATATTTCATACCCCAGTGCTCCGTAAATGAGATTTGCGATCCGCTTTGTAGCGAGGCAAGATGTTTACGAAACCGAATTCGGGGGTTCGCGAAATAGAAATATCGGAACTGATGCAATAATCTTCCTTTATTCTAAAAAGGGCTCTCGACGAAATGTGAATATTTTACCTCGTGGACGCCATCCCTTTGGCGTCTACTCTGATTCTGTTTGTACGTGCATCCGACCGTGAAACGTCATTTCATTATTTTACCTTCTTTGAATCAAATATTGGACCAAAAATGTAAATAATATGACATTTTAATATATGAATATTTTTATTGATTATTTTTTATACAATATTAATTTACATCGCCAACGTCTTTCAAATCTTTTAAAATCTCAACGGCCGGCGCTGCTTTTTCCAATGCGATGCGAATATTTTGTAATATTCTTTCCTGAAAAAATATACAACATTATTTAAAACAATGGAAACTGCGAAATAATTCATTGTAATACTCACTAATATTTTTCCGACATCATCTGGAGCGGACGTCACATAATGACATAATGAAATGATGTTCAATATTACTAAGAAAAAAGTTATGGTTCTAAGTCTGCTCATCTTGCAATGTGCAAATAATATGCGAGATGATGCTGACGACTAACCGAGCATATTTTGATATTGACTATTTATATATGCGTCTTCAATATATAACTTATAAACCTATCTAGAAGTTGCTATAATCACACCATCGCTTAATTATTATATGGTACCAATGCAAATATTAATTCAACAATCAAAATAAATATTATTTATCTAAAATATTCTCAAAAAGATTTGTACAGAACAGTCTTAACACATTGCCTACGGAGCGAATCGTGGTCAAATATGCCGAAATTTGGTAAAACCTCGTTTTTTACAAAAAAAATCATAACTCTTTTAATAATAAAGATATTAAGTTGAAAATTGTGTTACTTGAACTTCATCATTTACTGGATAGTTAATTTAAAAAAAAATAAACCAATCTTTTAAAAACAGACCGGATTGAAATTTTAATAAAACATGGTTTGAACTTACCTATCAATAAGAAAATATTTGAAAAAAACCAAACGTTATAATATATACAGCAGATTAAAGCTTCAGCTGATGAAAAAACAAACGATCATAACAGTGTAATAAATAAATAAATTGTTAAATGGTGTTCATATTGCAGGTCAACATTTAACAATTGTCGACAAACAATTTGATTGTTTTTTTAAAATACATAAATAACACAAAATTATTCTTTAAAATAAAATTATATTCTTTTATTAATTAAACCTTTTTTTCCAAAATAACTTTTACCTAATGTGCTACTTCTGTCACCTGATTAGAAGTATATGAACTATGGTAAAAATTTCAGCAAATTTTGTTGGATATTCTTGCGCTGCATCAATATCGCCAGATGCCAGTTCACCTATGAAGAGAGTGTCTTGATTTGAATCTTTCGAACCAAACATGACTTGCTGTGAAAGCCTGCTTCTTTTCAGATAAAGAAGAGGATTGTAAATTCTCTTTAATTTTTTCGTAAATCCTCAATGCTTTATTTGTAATAGCGTTGGAATCAATTGGCATCCGTTTTTGTGTTTGGTCCTCTATCCAAATCATTAAGGCCTTTTCCATGTTTTCCATTGCAATGTCTCTGATATATGAAGTTGTGTCTGCATTCAGAGTTTTGATAGCTGCTTTTCACACTCTTCTAATTGAGTCTTTATTTTTATCATTTGGTTCTATTAGAAGCCTACTTATGCTATATAATCTAGCAACATCTATTATTTTTTCTCCATTTTCAAGTCAAGGATGAACGCCGAATGGCAGGAAGAGACATACCTACAGTGGAATGCGTACCTACAGTGGAATGCACACCTACCGTGGAATGCACACCTACAGTGGAATGCACACATACAGTGGAATGCCTACCTACAGTGGGGGCACGAACAAATAAATTGTTTGTTGTTGTTGTGTATATAAATATGTTCTCATGTGTTATTATTTAACACACTTAAATATATAAATTCCTTAAATATGCTATGTGGAAAAATATTTATAAATGAATATTTGTACTTTGTACTGATTTTTTTCGCGAGGAACCCGGGAACCCCCTAAAGGGCCGCGGCCCATAATTTGGGAAGCACTGCTATAGAGGACTAAGCCACCATACAACATTTTTGGGCTAGGTTATTTTAATTGTATTACTTGGTTGATTTTTTAATTAGTTCACGCGCGTGTATTCAATAATGTTTGCAAAATATTGTAGTAAACTATTATTATTATAGTTATCAAATAAATAATTTTCTTTTAACTGTGGATTTTTGCATTACGACATTATAGATCTTGGGCAATACATCATAAAAAAATATATTTTACTGACATCTAACGTCAAACCTTAAAACTAATATAATATTTAGCTAATATTTTAACCATTAAGCTTTTAAATGCATTAAATTAATATTATTTTATAAATACGTCTAAATAAAACAATTAATACGTTATATATATATAAATATTTATTCTTGAAGTAATATGATACAAAATGATAACTAATAAATGAGAATAAATAGTTAAATACGCGTTAGATTAGGTATATAAATGAGAGATGAAGAATATATGCGATTTTTTTTCTAAATAAATTATTTGAATAATACGTAATTAAAATAAATTATTCTATTGCAATTTTCGTATTTGCGCTAATTAGTATAAAATATGTATGTACATTAATTATATAACATTGATTCTATGTACAAAAAATTCATAGTTATATACATCGTAATCTATTTACAAAATTGTTTAGCAATAATGCTAAAACATGATATTAGCTTGTATATATTTTCCTATTGTATATTGATTTATTTATATATTGAACAGATTGAATTTATTTGAAGAAAAATCCGTTGTGGTTTTGATGAAATCTGTATCTCGAAAAACCTGAAAAATAAAAATAAATCGTTTTAATAAGAATATTTCAATTGAATATTAGAAAATGTTTGTTTTTGTATATTAAAATTGGCTCCGGGCTAATAAGGGGGTGCATACTAATAGGCTGGATGGTCACACGTGCAAAACTCACTCGTCCATGAAACAACCCTTCCCGACAAAGGGCAACTCGACCACTTAATTAGCGAATAGTTAGTCATACGCATTTCAGATTTAATATCCGTATTGTTAGACGGGCAAAGCCGTACAGTGCGGCAGCATCAGTAACGAGGTGTCCGAAAATCGGACAGAGGATCTTGCATTGTTTCGTCCCGGTCCGCTGTCATCCCCCGCCCAAACTAAGGGATGATACATACAACTTGGTCCATTGTTGCGATGCCAATTTAGGGAAAAGTTAAAATTATGGCCCCTGTCCATCTAAGTGGAGAGGAGACGTGGGGTGGACAAGTGGTGGACGGACAGGGAGCTCTTCCCTTCAATATCTGCTCATTAGTGAAGGGGCAATGTTAAAATTTTATCATGACGTGGATAGAGGATGACCTCTTGACCCTTATATTAAAAAAAAATATGACGAATCAATTTAATAATTTGCATAAAGTAATTTAAAAGAAGTGCATTCATATATTAGGGTTCAAAATGAAGCTCATTGCCCACTCAAATTAAATTCCTTAAGTAGAAGTCTATACCACTTACAGTAATAGGACTTATTTTTTTATCTATTATATAACATTCAAAAAAATCACTACATTTTTAAAGAAAATTTGGCATTAACGGCAAAAATATATTTTTTACATTATTTACTAAAAATAATTTTATAAAAAATCGTTTATTACTTGGTATTTAGCTCGTTTATAATATCTGTATTGATCGCTCAAACGAGACAATATTTACTGTATTATGTTTCACAACAGTGTATTTTAAAATATGCATAACTGCATAATTGCATAATAATTATGTATTTAAACTACGGCATACAAAATGGTACATTATCATCATAAAACAAAGCTTTTGCATAATCGTAATAATTCATGGTCAAGGCGGATGGCGGTTTATGTAATTGTTACATGATCGTTTGAAATAAATCGCATAAATCACTTAATGCAAGAAAATATTATAGATACCGAAAAGAAAACCATTCTGTTTTTAATTAGGTAAAAATAATATTTAAATATTTTCGACATGACGATACAAGAAAATAATCCAGCTTTATCTCGAAAAATGGAACTTTATAGGGGAGTCAAAAAACGATTTAAAATTAAATAATTCTTAACCGATCCGTCACGGCGGCTCTAAACCAACCACGTCATCCGAAAGGGTCTATTTACTATGGAAAATAGACCCAAAACATTTCAGGTCACGGTATTGATGAAATCTTTATCAATATCTTTAATAAAAAAATGTTATTCGATATTTTGTATTTATTCAATATGACGCGTTAATGGCACATACACTCGGGGACGTCCCGTCGCAGACTGAGGACACGTCACCGGTCGACCGACCGCCAAATTCTCGCGGCACTTGTCACTAGTATACGTTTCACTCGCACTCGGCACATTTCACACATGGCTACAGAAGCGAATTTTGTTGTTTTTATTTTTTCGCAATTGCGGACAATAAAGGTAATTGTTTATTTATATTATTTATTCTTTTAGACAAAATCAAAATGTTGGTGACATAGAGGATATATATTAAAAGAGTTATTCGAGAAAAATCAAAAACTTTGGGTCCCAAATAGACCGCGTTGGCATGGCCAGATTAAAAAAGTAAAACCGTATATTTTTGTTATTTTTTCAATAATTTGTTCTTGCTAACGTTTGACAAACAAGAAGTTTTATATAGTTAATAGAATATTGTATATTTTCGATATACTAAACAATTGGTTTATATCGTCGATGTTATTTAAAAATATCTTCTAATAATATAATTCTATTAGTTTTTTTGATTTTATTTGTAAAAACTCGTAGGATTCGAAATTAAATACGTAGATGTGATTTTTAAAGTTGCTTAAATTATTGAATTGTTTGCCTATTAATAAATCTAAAAAAAGGGTAGGGCGAAGGAGAGATATATGCTGTATACAGAGGATATTTAAGAACTAATAAGGTAGTGTTTCATAAATTGTGGTACAGAAAAATTGCTTATATGCATATAAATACTCAAAATCTATGCTTCAAACCGTTATATTCATATTTCAATTAAAAAAATAACGGTGCAAAGCAATTCGTTTAAAATACACTGAGAAATGGCAGTTCCTATGATAATGTTTCAATGCTTTGTCGAGAACTAATTCCTCCAGAGTGTTGAGGGTCGTCACCCGATTAAAATCGCCTCATAAACTTTAACAAGATTTTTATTGCGTTTATGGCATTTAGGTTCTGATAAAAAGTAGTATTTTGTGTTCTTCTTGATGAGTTTCGAATTTTTTATTTTAACCCAGCCGTGCCGATGTGGTCCATTTGAAACCCCAAGTTGATTTTTCTCGAATAACTCTTTTAATATATATCCTACATATCACAAGCTTTTTTGTATTTGTCTAAAAAATAATGTTATAAATAATCATTGACATTTCTGGCGAAAAAAACAACAATATTAGTTTTTAAAGCCATGTTTTTCGGGCGCGATGTATTTCTCGTTAGCATCCGGTACGATGTGCCAAGTGCGAGTAAAACGTATACTAGGTGACATGTGTCGCGAAAATTTGGGGGTCGGTCTACCATCGTAATAATAATCCAAAATATCGACCAAATTTTGAAGCATATCATGAATAACTATTTTTATTCTTAGGATAATACTTTTTAAAAATGAAACGCCATGATATTGATGAAGATTTCATCAATTCATTATAAATAGTTTTAGTTAACCTCTTCGGACGACACGATTGGTATCGAGCCGCCGTGACGGATCGGTTAAAAAATTAGTGTCCATATTGCAAAAATTAATATTATTTGAAATAGGGCATTGCCATCTAAACAAAATAATAAAAATATTTGTCTAAACATGGTTTTAATATATTTATCATGCAATATAATATGCATGTTTTTCTGAAATTTAATCCCGCAATATTCAATAAATAATTGAGATAAAAAACCAATATATTTTATACATATGTCGATGTGGAATTTGGCAATAATGCCACTTGAACCCCATAAGATGTTGGGGTCGTCTTTAAAATTTGTTGCGATCGTTTCAACCCCCAGCTTGACCTTTATCACATTTGACATTCAAACGTGATTTGCATTGCATTTCGTGCGAATTTACGTCAGCCGCATAATTAGATTTATTTAAGTGTAATATAGCTAGCTGAAATATATTTATGGATATAAAAATAATTATTTTCAGTGATGCTTCTTATATGTATGCGTTTTTCCCTTTGTGACAGGGTATATGCAAATTTTCATAATGAGAATTCAATTTGTAGGAAAGCTTTTTATGCCAGTGTCATATTTCATCCATTAGCATCCCCATGCAATGCATTGAAAAGCATTTCAGCGGATTATCGATCACGATAACTTTTCATTTCTACAAATTGAATGTGCGTCTCATTTTTTTGCATTTAAAAGATTGCCTCATGCAATACAATCCATCATCCGTATAATCCGATGTATTTATATATAGAATCCGGTCCAATTATTGAAACACTTCAATGTTCGAAAATTGTATAGTAATATTTCATAGAATCCGCACATCAATATTAGACAATCGGGATGCGCCAAACAATGCCCTCGTCCTCACAATACACTCGGCCATATACAGCTAGTAATTCAATTAATTTGGGCCCATTCCTGAAATTTAATAAACAGGCCAGCGTGGGGTCCGAAGCTGAGTTATTATTGTTGAAATTCCTGACAGGATATCAAAAGTGACCAGCGGCCAAAATCAAAAGGGAGCGAGCTGGGGGCGGCCGGTGCCAGGATACCGCAGGAGAGGAATCCGAACTGATTTTTATTTGATTAGAGCTGTGGTCCTCTCGCTGGTGCATATCACATTAAACGGGGGTGGGTATTCAGCATATCAGGTAGAAAACACGCGCCCCCCACGGCTTTATAACATATCAAAGCGATTCTCAAACTTTAAAACTTTACATTGACTTTTTATAAATGGGTTTATTATAAAATGTTTTTTTTTTATTATATTAGCTAAGCGAGATCATTCTGTTAATTCGTAAATTATTAATTTATCGTAAGGTTTTTAATCTTTTGTTGTAAAATTGAATGCCCTTTCTGTGGTTTGTTTAATAGCTGTTGCGGCATAGAAATTTTCTCTTGTATTTTTAGAAACAACTTAACACTAATACAACAGTTTCTCTTAACAATAAACAATTGCGAAGTAGTAAAATATACATGTTTACAAATTTTAACAATAATTTTCAATATACTTAATGACTAATTTAAAATACATTAATAAATTAACAGACAGTTTCCTAATTAATTAAGAAGATATAATTAATTAATCAGATAAATTGTTCTACATATTCTTTTCTAATATAACTAGATGATCAGAGCATTTAATATATACATATAGTGTTGTAATTTCATATATTAGATAGAGCGAAAAGTAATGTCTTTCTGTTTTGTCATTTTGTTCATTTTTGACTCATAGTAAAAAATGCTACAGCCTGAGTTGGATGAGACACATTTGCGATATTTTACGCTGATTTTATTTGGCAAAGGATTGAATTGAAATGAAACTATCTAGATCATTTTATAATATTAAATGTGTAGACAAAGAGTAGAATCTCGATAACTAATACCTCGATGTACTGAGTTTGCTTATAAAATGGAAGAATAAAATAGAATATATTCATAAAAAAAATTAAAAGAATCTATGTTCATTTGAGTATTGCGAGTTATTAATCGAGGTTTTACTTTTAAAATTTTAATTATATTTTCGAACAATTTACAGATTAATTAGTGCTGATATAACATTAAATCTATATTTATAATTATTTTTATATTACAATTATAAGTAATTTAATGACTATTATATAAATCATTAAATTAACGTCAACAGTCAATGGGATCTCTCAGTAACTGAAATTGCTTTATCGTAAAGCATGATATAATATGTGTACATAGTTCGTACGTGGTGTTAGGCACGTTCTCCAAGTTCTGATCTATTTGGTCGCTAGGCGCATGCGCGGAAAACAGATAAAATATTCTAGGAAAATATAAGCTATCGTAGATTTTCCATAAACACCTGACAACTAGGATGTCCCAAAAAAATGTATACACAGTTTGAATGGTTATGACTCTTATAGACTCTTGCAGTAAATTTAAGTAACTAGCATAGTGTACACATTCATTTTTTTGGGACAGCCTGTATTTGTAGAAGAATTCTTATCCTACTATTTTTTTCTACTAAACACATCTGTTTTTAATAATCAGGCATAATTCCCACAGTTGAAGAGCGTCTGCAATTGCATAAACCACACATCGACGAAGCTCTTTGCAGAGTGGCACTCAGCCATATTAGGTTTGATACCGTTATGCAGGGGGAATCGGATATTGTTTGAATTTGAAAATAAATTTGATAAAACATCAGAGCCTTCATTTATTACGAAAACAATCCGAATATGAATTTTCGCTCAACATGGACAATGCGCCATATCCGCTAATTAGCGAGCACATCCTAGCACAACAGGGGCAAATGCCCTATCCAAATATTTACACAATATTACATATATTTATGGTAAATGGGTTTGGTCAATAAGTAAAAATACGATTTATTTCACATGTATATTTTTTTCTTACAATACTTAAACACTAAGAAATTGAGCGTACAATATTGACAAGAATGCACATTAAATTTATTAAAAAAATAAAAAATAATAATACATAAATAAATATTTTAAATTATGCTTAAAATCACAATATGTACGGTTTTTGAACAAACCGGCATATACAGCTAACTCTATTATCGAGCATTTTTCCATGGCAATATATTAGATTACCAATGTGAAATGGGTCTTATCAGACTTATAAATTATATTTGGCAGGTACAATGACTTCCTTTTATAAAAATTGATAATTCAATAAAGTAATCATGGATATACCGATGTTTTGTGGAGGTTAGGAATTGATCTATTGATCGGATGTACAAATATTGAGTATGTCAGCGGATTGGTTATTAATTATTCTAAGATTTTCAGTAATTTGCTTGCGATGCTTAATTACCTTGGTCACTTGGTGGTATGAATCCGTAGCCAGAAGCACCTACGACGACTCCGCTGGTATCAGATGGATTGCCGGGGGGAGATGGTGGGAATACCACTGGACCTGCAATGATATAAATAGATATTGAAATGTGTAATTAATCGTATCGAATTATGTGTAGTAATTAATTTACGCTTAGCTGCGATACTGGTGATTTTGTAATATCAGATTAGTGAACTATCTACATCCTGTGGATGAAAAACGTTTCTATAACAGAAGGTCGTTGATCAATTTTAAAACCGCGGCATTTCGAATGCGATAGTTTGCATAATTAATTTATGAAACTATTTTCTGGAATATTTCCGATATGTTGATAAATAATTTTGGCGGTAATCCTTTGTCTCTAGCTAGTAAACCGCCATATTGCGGTTGGACCCCTTGTCTAGATACAGATCGGTCTTTAACCCTTAATATTAATATAAATTCATAATTAATATTAATAGATTTAGAGATATTATGCGATTTTTAATTGACATTACAGGAAGACGTGTAAAACATTCGGCTCAAGACCAGTGGAAGTATCGTTACACATACTGATTTTTTAAATAATTTTAAAGGTGAAGTTCTAGTTTTATGACGGTCGTTACATAATCTAAATTGTAATCATGTATTAATATTATTCGTATCGATTGTCGTTGGCGGAATCCCTTTGTTGTATATAGAAATATCTCAGAAATGCGGTCTATGTATATATTATTTAGGCGTTGAGCAATATAGTAATAAACCATTCGGCGATTATCCAATAAAACAATCATGGTAATCCAGTCACAAGCGTTTAATGTAACAAATCACAGCACCATTGCAAATTGTGAAAATTTGCCACGGATAATATTCGGCCTGTCATAACTGATATCACGAATGAATCGATACTATTCGCACGGACATTCTTATCGAAAATTCGTGATCTGCGATTTTGACATTATGTCTCTATTCATTCATTATAATCAAAATTGTATGGAATAAAAAAAATATTTGCAAAATATTATTAATACATTTTTTATTATGCACGTTCATGCAAAAAATGCATAACCAGTTTCGCTCAATTAAATATTTAAACAGGATACGGATATCGATAGCGACATTCAATTTCTATTGACAAGGTTATACTGAATTTTGAATAGTGGAATTTTTTTTTCTTCAATATTTTCATGTGGAAAATGTAACCGGTGTTGAAACGTGTCTGCAGCCTCGTTACAGAAAGATTGTGACCGTGAAGTCGCCGCGGTTACTATGTCAAAGAGTACAATTCAGATTCCATTGTCTCGATCATGTTGAGCAATATGGTTCTTTGTTGTTTTATTATTTTGAGACATTCCTAAGATCAGATCGCAGCGTAACGAATTAATCAATCGGTGGTGAAATAGATTTATGACAGAAATAAATACCAGTGTTTTGTCGAGGGTCCCTCGCCGCCGCCGGAGGAGCGAAAGCTTGGACATTGGCAGGGTCGTAGAATCCGCCTCCGTAAAATCCGCCGAACTGGGCAGAAGCCACAGCCACTAACACTACGAATAAGAACACAATCTGCAAACAATAAAAAAATATAATTAATATAGAAATCGGTTTTCTAATTTAGTTTTTTAAAAAAACGCCCAGGAAGTAGCGATTGTTTTTCTACAACACTAATGCCGCCATGCGATAACTATCATCGTGATTAGTAAATATTGATGTTAAATATCAACATCCACAATCGATATTGCAATACGTGATAAACAATTAATGACCCGCATAAATTTCTAAACACATACAAGCCTATAGCCGTTTTGAATTACTGATAACATTCTAAAAACGTAGATAAATTGCGAAACATCATAAAAAGTACTAGTTTATGTTTATAATATGCCATAAATATATTAATTCAATTTGTATATCTTGCATAATGCGTTAAATAATTAAATACATAATGCGATTTAAGCTGATTATCACGAAAAACGTTAGCATTATCATTTTTTTTTAACAGATTTGGCACGCATTTGCAATGCAACAATTTGGGTCATTGTAAAATTTACATATTCTCGCGATAATTACGGTTGATACTGTTTAAAATTATGGTAAACGGAGCAGGTGGATTATTAAAGGTTGAGGCACGTGGCTCACCGAAATGCTGCAATTAAGATCGGTATCGTTTTGCAACATTTCCTTCGGAGTAATTTATATTGTGGATGTACGTCATATTGATTTCGCAGCGAGTTGTGCGAGTCGCTTTTATTGTTTCAGCGATGCTCTGAAATAAATTTCGGGTTGAACGAACGACCTTTCGCCTCCACCGCGATCTAATGTCACCTCTGCCAGACCATAAAAGCCTGTAACACACTTAAAGCTAATATTCTACCCTCAGTGTTTACATATCGAGGCGCACCTGGATTTTGGTCCAACAGGTGAACCTTTCAGAGGTCAGACTGGATGGTTACAGGGGACAGTTTTTCAATAAAAAAATGGATGAACGTCTATGTTTATTTGCCCGTTGTTTTATTGAAAATCAGGTATCGTTGGATTCAACTGAAGAAATTTATAACGCAATATGAGACAAGGATGCAGATGAATACATCTAAGCCAATTAGTTTCGGCAGATACATCAACATACTACATTAGTAGAAGGATACAGTTATTATATTTCTCCACCAGCCGCCTCCAGAGCATCCTGTTACTCGCTGTGGCCTACCAGATCTCTACAACATCTTCCGCTACGATCCAGAGGTGCTATGCGCAGAATCCATCTTAATTTAAATTTCTTCACTTTTGTATTTAGTAATTGAAAATATCAGCGAAATGTAGCAACAATAAACTATGATCATTTTTCATAACTTTCTTTTCAATTTTATATGCAACTTTCTGTCACGAATTCTGGCAGGATGGTATTAATTCGTAGCGTTATATATGAATTGTTTGATCCAAGGTATATATAGATTTCAAGTTTACATGCGTTGAGTCTGAATCCATGGAATTCCATGGTCAGACAATGCATTCCAAAGATATCATCAGCAAATATCATGCTGCATCTCAATAATTATTACAAGTATGCCGAAGTAAAATGTATAAGAAAAGGATCACATCTAAATAATAATACGAATTCACTTCATTATTTTTATATGGCCAACTATAATGAAGAACTCGTACATATTTCATAAAGGCTCACTTCGTCTATCGTCAATAAATGACTTGAAGATCAATAGTTTTCTTTGATTGTCTACAACTTATTTAATTACCATCTCTTCTCAATTGGGCAGAGTAGGGCCATAATGTTTTCCAAGATTAATTTGTTAGTTTCCTGTTTAACCTCACTCTAAATTTTTCCGATTGAATTCTCTTTACTTCCTACTGATTATAACACGAATTGCCAAACTATTAGGTAGTACGAGCGATTTGATATAGAGGCCAATGAATTAGAATGGATTTTACTAGAGTATATTTATGTAAATATTAATTAGATAAGCCATTAAATTTAAATTCTCAAATTAAAGGCTTTTAAAAAAACTAAGGAATTTATCTACTATCTGCTTAAAATGTTAAAAAAAATAGTCATTACAACTAGAACCATGTAACCATTTTTATATTTTTTTCGGTCAAACTGAAAAGTATGGAAAAGCTTATGATGGTCTAAATGAAATCGGAGTCTGCTGTCTTTTGACTGCTCTTTATACTGCTTAATAATGTTATAGAGAGGAATTGCAAGTTCGTTGCGCAAACGTTTCTGGAGAGTGAATCGTTTCAGTTCCGGTTCATCAGCGCCGGCGGCAGATATGAAAAGGTAAACACGCCGATTTCCGATTTCCCGATCAAAGAACTCGTTTTCATTGTGGCAATGACATTAAATCTGTATGCACATGTAGAGAAACACTTATTCATAACGTCACATGTGACGCAACGAACCTGATCGTTCAGCCTTGCTACACATAACCTCAATGAATCACCCTCAAGCCATATATGCCATACCCGGCCATATGATCAATTCCAATGCAAATTCAATTCCGGAACCGAGATTCGAATGACCGTAACGGAATGTACAAGGAAAATGTGATTTTTTTTTCATCTTAACGCAAACAGAGGTCAAGTGCGTAAAATATTTTAATTATTTAATTGAATTATCGATTCGAATATCAGAACGTTTCATTGGATTTATATTAGAATGTGGCTAATTCGTTTTATGTACTGGTTCCGATCCGGTGGGCCACGGCAAACGCCCGATGTGCATTTTTCAGCACGGTCCGGTTTAGGTCACCGGCGTTATTGCGAAATTTTCCGCAATCCGCTTTGCAAACTTGGATTTGTTCGCGCCATTTACATTATCCAATATATTATTTGTGAATATCCGATGACTTTCAGGTTGCTGTATAATGAAAAAATTGTTCAAGTTTCACTTTCTTTAGAGCGTGTACGCGCTGCTCATTTCATAACGCGTGTGGTTTATCGCTCCATACGTGAAAGCAGAAATATAAATTATTTAAACAATGGATCTAATATATATTATCCAATACAATAACAGCGAAAAAAATAATGGAATATTGTTGAAATACGTCAAAACACTATACTAATTGCTCTGATGACATTCGAAATCGTTTGACGCAACGCGTTCTTTCGTAACACATACGCATTTTCCAGATTAAAACGAATTTTCTTTTATACACACATTGATATTAAAATGATTCATGCTTCTATTAATGTGGATACATTCTAAAATCGGATCACGATATTATATTTGAAAGCCGCATTTTCATATAAAATGGAGCGATACCGAAATCGTGATCAATCAATGCTCGAATTGCAATCGGCGATCCATAAATGTTCACTTCCTATTCGGATAAAATCAATTATATGACAAAATTTAAATGTGTTTATGCAAATATTCCATGCCCAAGATGTTATCAGGTGTACCAATCATAAATAATTGAATAAATATTGCAGATCTATCACGCGAGCCGCATTGCGAATGCAAAAATTTAGAATACACATAATAAATGGGTTATAATTGCGTATCTCGATAATATGACCTGATTTCATTGTATATATATTGCAAAAAAATCGCGTGTTTTTTTTTTTAGAACTGAATGTGACAATTTCCTATTTTCATCTCGGTCCAATTACACAGATAAGACACATATTATTACTAATTATATAGCAACTTCCCGTATGTTTTCAACAATGCAATTTTCCGAGCTGATGCAATGTCTCATTTTCTTCATTCATCGAAAGGAGAAAATCTAAATATATTTACATACTAAGATAATCTGTGCTATCTAAAACCGGAAGTATTAATCTAATATGCAGGTCACAAAATGATTGCATACCTTTACACACCTTAAACTTGTATTATACAAATTTTACTGTTACTAATGAAAAAAATACATTTTCTCGAATATTAATTGATACATTATGCTTTTTTTTGACGTATACTGATTTTTGATTGCTTATTGAGAGTAATAAATCGTATGCAGAGAGAGTCATATTGCACAATAATATTAGTGAAAGATGATATTAATTCGTAATTTGTTATGATGCGATAAATTATCATATAATGACTATACATTTTTTTTATATTTAATATTAAATATATTATTATGAATTGGTCGTTTAAAGGTTTTATATTCCGATTTATTATTTATTGCAATTTGTCAAACGGATCACATGCAAGGAAGTCGATGATGAAAAGGCAGGCCGACGGTGCATCGTGAGACGTGTCGCGATTTTGATGCGAGTTGCATTATCCATACGTTACTAAATAATTATGCAAGTGAAATGCAGTGTTACTGATTCGCAAAATGTACATTTTCTAAAATGGCGAAAGAATGCAATTGGACTGAGTTGTGCTGGCACATGGCCATCTTGCACTGATTATGAGGTATGCGATAAGAGTAACTGACACCGAAATTATGCATCCATTTAATTAATTAAATTGTGTAATTAACACATTTTATAATATGTGGAACAAAATATGAATTTAAAATTATTAGTTAGATATGATATAATGCATATTTTAATTAAAGCTTTATTTATGTCTTAATTCTGCTATTTTTTTTTAAAGATATCAACTTTGAACCGAGTTGGAACAGTTTTTACTGTTGTTCTGTTCCGGTCACACCCATTATTTTTTTGAATGTTTTTGTCAGGGTTTTAAACCGAAACTGGGCCATATTTTGGTCGAAACGAAAAATCGGAGCTGAACCGAAAAGAAATAACGGTTTATATGGGATTATTATTTTTTTTAATATAGATAAAAAGATTAAAAAATAATCACTCGGAGCTGAACTGAAAACTGATTGTACTGTTACTTTTTCAGTACAAAAACCGAATCTAAAAATAATGGTACATCTATTTTGGAAAAAAACATTGTATATATAATTATAAAGGATATTTAATTTTATAACTTCATAAAATTAATTATGCTAATAAGCTTTGAAAAGCTCCGTAGAAAAGCATTTTGCATGTTTCTAGAATCGAATTTCGGGAAAAATATTGTAAGGATATATAATAATGAAGGATGTCTTATATTAGCCAGCATTTTTAGTATTACAAAATAAAAAATCGCTTTGTGATATTTGTGCAAAAATGGCGATGAAGCTTTTTTCATTTAGTACTGTACTTTAGATGGTAATTATTTTTTTCTTTAATAATTATCCTGTACTGATTTATTTTGATATCTAATTTCATGATATTAAATCAATGTCACATTATTATTATCTTTATTAAATGGCATAATAAAATAATCTTTATCTTTAAATTTTCATCTGAGGCGTTAAATGATTAATTATAAAAATAATAAATAATATATATATTAAAATTATTCCCAGCGTTTGATACTAACAATAAGATACATATTAATTAGCCTTAATTGCTCAATAATTACAGCATTTAAACGTACACGTTAACTGCTTGTTAATTTTCCATTGTCTATTGAAACGGCAAGAGTTGCTCGTTATCAACACCCGAGATAATAATATAATCATCAAAAAATTATTCGTTATGACCACGTCGGTGACAATTTCACATCGACACATGCACAAAGTGAAATTTCTACCATGAAAAAAAAATGGTCATACGTTATGGCGTTAAACGAGCAGGTGATAAAAACGCTGCGGGCGCAGCAGTGCTAACCGAGAGATCAATTAACCTTGAAACGAAAACGAGTCTTGTTTCGTTTTCGTTTGGAGAAACAGCTCCGCAAATAAAGCGTGCTCTCGGACTTCCGTATGATTCGTGCATCAATTTTATGAAAATCATGTCTCTTGTGATTTACCAGCGGTAAAATTCGACTCAATTCATAACGATGTTATGTAAAACGATTTTTGGCGCATTACCCGATCAAATCCGATTCAAATATTGCAATAGAAATAAATATATTGGGCAATGTGTGCAGATCAATCGTGCAGAATTCCGGTGTAAATTTTTTAATAATATTCTATTTAATCACTGATATCCATATATCTTTTTTATTTAATTGAATAAAGATCATTGTTGACGATGTTTAATTTAAATAAATGCATTTTATAATGTTATTTTTATAAATTTGATAATTAGAATTGTACTTACGAATTTCATGATTATTTTCTTGGTACTAGGCACCGTATCACACTATATCACAGATTACACAGAGCGCGGGACTAGCGGAGTCGTTACGTTATCACCAACCACGAGGTGTAGAACCCGTAGTCACTCGAAAGAAACTGACTGGTCAGTGGAAATCTTCGCGGCTCAGGCCTGGCTGGTTGTAGGAAAGTGGTGGAGGCACTTGGTAATTGAAGGCGATAATGGTCCGGTGTCCGGTGCACTGGCGTTTCGCAATGCCGCTTCTTTTGTGTTTGTTCTTCGGCTTCTTCTCCTGGCCCCGATGGTGGATCTATCGGTGGTGGATGCGGTGAGCGAATAATTTTTGTGGTCACGTACCACGGTTATATAGGTGCGGGATGGCCTTCTTCAGCGATTGTACCCGGAAAGGCGACTTGTCCATGTGGATGCAGTCGCTGGTCGCACATGTGGTCCGCTTGGTCAAGGTGAGGATGCCAGTGATCTCGTGGGACCGGACCCCGCACCACTTTTTTCTCCGATTCAAGATCACATATCTGGATTGGCGATCGATTATTTGATTCATTATACCATGGTTAATGGCGGTGAGGACTTTGCCCCGGGATTTGGTCAATGGCAGACGACTGTGCCGACAGAGGATATGCGGGAAATCGGATGTAATTGGCTCTCAATGTCTCAAGATATGACTTGTTAAGGCTGAGATTATCTGTAGAGATTTAATACCATTGATTTTTTTATAAACATAAAATAAATTATTTATTTTATTATATCTACGTTCAATATAAATATTTCGAATTTATTAACAATATTGATATGATAAACGCTGTTTTTATTAAAGAAATTGATTGTAAATTCATTCTAAAAATTTGATTTTTTTAAAAGTTTTTACAATAAAAGTTTAATTAATTTTACACACTTTAAATTTAAAAATGTTTCATATTTTATTTTGATTATAATTTTACTGTGAAAAACATGCATCATTGAAATGACAATTTTACTTTCACCAATACAAAGAATCGATGATGCTTCTAGATTGATTTTATGACATTGAAAAAATATATTAAAAAGATAAAATAACAAAGTAATTTAAGGTAAATTAAATACATTCCACTCTTTTTTTACACGGTAGATACGTTTCACCAAAAACTGTGAATAAAGTGATTGAAATCAAAGGAAAATTGATGATAGATTCCCTAAATTAAAAAAATGAACAACATTGTAGTAAAAAAAATTAAATAAATATATTATACAAATATTATTCATAGATATGTATTTTATTCAAGAAAAATATAATACAAACGGCTTTTTTTTATTATTACTGTCCTTCTGTCTATGCACTTCTGTGTTTTTATTTCACAAGTTATTCGTATATTTCATAAACGTCCTGTTAAAATTTTAAAGCTTGTTTTAGGCTGGGATAATAATTAAGAAAATGCCGTTTCATACTTAATTAACAAATTGCAAGCCCTCATGAATTAAAGCAGCTGTTAGTTGATAAATTTCGCCATTTTGTTTACTGTGTATAGAACACATTAGTCATTGGCTATTGTGAAATAAAATTATGTCTTTTAGGACCAATGAATGACAAGGATATTATGAAATTCATATATAAATATTATGTTTCTGGGAATCCTGTTAGAACAAATAATTTGTATAAAAAATTAGAATGTTTTCTTTTTAGTGAACCAGGCTATTTAAAAACCGCGTGAAAGAGTTTTGAGTGTGTTTAAGATTTTTTTAGCATGTCAAAATTTTAAAAGAATTATTTAAAATAATAGTAAAAGAAAAATCACTTCACAAAAGGCGATGAAATCTAATCGTTTATTATTCAGATGTAGAGTTTATATTAACTAGTGTCATGGCTTCTGGTAACAATCAATATATTATGATAATGTTAATTAACCGTCATTGATTAAAGTTAGTTCTCGATTGGTCAACCTTCAAATAAAATCTATGAATTCTGAAAATTTCTTTATGGCACTGCTCAAGGGGAATGTATGTGTTAGAGACTCATTACATTACCCCTGCATCTTTAAAATCTTTATCGAACTTTTATATGAGTGAGTAGCTTTTAAGAATTTTTCTGTCATGTCATTCATCCATCGTCAAAATAATAAATATATTAAATCATTATTATTTAACACTATATACATTTTTTTAAAAAATATTGCTCTACTTAGTTCGACTAAAAATTTAAATTACTCAGTGAAAAAGAAAAAAAATACTATCAATTGAAAATTATTAAAATTTATTAATTTTTGCACGATTTATTACAAATTGCATGATTTTGGATTATATGTAATATAAAACACACATTTATTCAGTTTCGTTGTCTGAAAATAAACACATCCGTTTACGAGCGTTAGCTATATAATTAATTATATATCGCTGAAATGTTTCAGTGGTGCAATATTACCGATTAAAATAATTAAATGAATTCCCGAACGAATGAATTTCAAATTTTCTATTTTTAAAATTAAGCAAACAGTATGATTTGCTTGATTAGTAAAAGAAAAATCGAATTTTTTAATACAAGTTTATCATTCTTAATTACCATGAATGGATAATGTGATAAATATTCAAATACTTATGTTAATATATTTAAATGAGTGTTTAATTATAATCACATATGTGTTAAAATAGAAAAAAATCTATATAATTTAGATAGTAACAATTTAAATCTATTTTTGCATAGTGAAAAAAGTATTAGAGTTTTTTTGCTACTATGACAATAAAAATTATTGCTTGACTGGTGTCAAGGCTAAAATATATAGCTTGTAACCAATGACAGGTGCTTTATTTTATCATTTTTTTCTTATACCATAGGATATGAGAGTTTATTTGATATTGTCCATCGTTGAATGCCATTGGTATTATTTCTGCGAAACATATTTTCGAAAGGACTTCAGCACGAATCCGAAA
Organism: Philopotamus ludificatus; assembly: GCA_022495035.1. Lineage (NCBI taxonomy): Eukaryota > Metazoa > Arthropoda > Insecta > Trichoptera > Philopotamidae > Philopotamus > Philopotamus ludificatus. Next base: position 101,465 of record JAGXCT010036761.1, read on the forward strand.
ATTGGATTTTATAGATTTAGGCGTGACCCATATCGAATTTTTTTTTGATCACAATTAGGATTAGATTTTTTTTCCGATCGACAACCAGCGAGGCTGAACAACAGGCAGTCACGGTTGTCCAATCATTGAACTTTTTGCAGAATAATTTCAATGTCCAACGTGTACGCCGCTCTATGCACGTCGTACCATTTAATATTGTAGAGGAAATGTGGGATCCTGTATGTATTATTTTGTGTCGAAACACACGAGAATATAAGACAAGGCTGAAAATCTTACAAAACACTGATAAAACTCAATAATAATGGTTTTTGATAATTTGGCACAATTGAATCGACGTATCTGCGGCAACGTTTCGTAATTTCGCATTTGTTTAACATTGGCCAGAACGTGATCGTTTGATTATGCGATTTTTCTATAAAAAAAAAAAATTGAAATGAAACTAGAACGGCTCAATTAGTGATGGACATGTATTAACAATTTGTACAAGGATTTATTGAAATATTAAAAAACTATTTTTATCAATAAAAAGTATTTATCTACCATTATAATATTTAATAATAAAATAAAATTTAATATTTCAATATTACTGAAAAATTATGTACATAGATCTATATGGTTTATGATATAATTCTATCTTTTCCTTTCACTGAAGGTAATTGCTAAATTTCATTCCTTTACTGGCTATTAAAGTTGAATACTTTCAGTATGGACACAATTTAAAATATTAAATGCGACCAGCGAAACCTGATTTATAAACGAATCGACCATGTTGAAAGACAATAAAATGAAAAAATATATTTTTTCAGAGCTGCACCTGTCTATAAATCGTTAAATATTTCCTCAATTAAAGAAACTTGTATTCGAAGGCTCTAGCCATTGTATATATGGATGTAATTAGTAAACACCCATCCAATTTTTAACTGTACTCAACGTTGATTGACTCGGATGACCTAAACAAAACCTGAATTATGTGCAATGGTTGACCCACATCGGTACTTCAATAGCCTGATTGATATGAGCATTGTATTTATGCATTGGAATGCATATAAATGCAATAGATCCCTTAATACAGAGTAATTATGATATTTTACAAGAACCTAGTCAATAAATAAGGTGTAGTTTTAGATCTCAGTTTTATAAAAATGTATGAAAAAATATTAACACTGTTTTTATATTTATTTAATTTAGAATAATGTCCATGCAGTGGCGGATTTAGTACTAAAGAGGCCACAGGCGCAATTCAATTTTGAGGCCCCTCCCTTAAAAATATTTTTATTACACAATTTCACATCAATTTATGAAAAAAGACAGAAAGAAAAACAAAATTAAAATTTGTCAATTTTATTGCATTTTTCCTTTCTTCTTTTTTTATTATATTCTCGATGATCGATATTAGCAATCTCGATGATATAAATAGTTATTACTTTTAAAAAAAACTGGGGCCCCCTGCAGGGCTGTAAGCCGGGGGCCCCGTTGCCTAGCATCGTTTTGCTTTAAGATGGCTACGCGCCTGAATCCATGGATCATGGTCTTCGGAACAGCTAGTGGATATGACGTTAATAATTTGTCAATTTAATTTGAGGAATACTGTTAAATTATTAATTATTTTTGCTATGAAAAAAAAAATCGTTTTGGAGCTGAACTTTGAGGCCCCCTGAATTAATGATGCCCCAGGCTCGCGCCTTATGCGCCTATGGAGAAATCCAACATTGTGTCCATGCATTTTACTCCAAAAAAAATTATATAAATTTCATTTTTACCAAACATCTAATATTGGCTTTGTAAAATCATCACATCAAAGTAGAATCCACTAAATAAATCTGATGTATTCTAATCCTATTTTTTTAAATTCAATATATTGATACGATTTTCAATAGTTTTAGAATTATTTATTTGCCTCTGTAGGACTAGGTTTTTTAACATATGCATAATAGGAATGGATGATGGGTTAAATAGATAAAATTGAAAGCTTATTTCCGAGTTTTTATTAAAAATAATCCTACTTTTTTTGGTAATATTATGATAGAGTTACGTTAATGTTTTTTAGCACAAAAATTATATATTGCAAAAAAACTACCATACTTATCTGACATTATTTAAGATTATAATAATTCGTTGAAGCAAGAGTTGAGTAAACACTAAAGATTTTTTAAAAATTGTAAAAGATGCAATCACTACAAAAATGCCTTATTTATAACTAATATGATTGTTAAATTGGGGCTGTGGGTTAATGAAGTTTTTGAAGTGTGTTTGAAGAGAGAGCTTTTAAGCTCTAATCTTTATCAAGACAGTAAAAAGCAGAGAGGTAAGGCTGAAGACAAAAATTTAATTCATTGTCCAGGTACAGTATAATAAACTCTTGAATTAATGCATATTTTATATTACTTGAAATAAATTCATAGTTAATCATAAAAAAATAAATTGCTGCTTGTTCCAAAGACCTGGTTAACATTAGTATAAAGGAATAGTTTTATCAGTTTTTTATTGAGAAAAATTACATGCAACACTGAGTTTGAAATAAATTATTTATGATCATTTAACTTTAAAATGTATTTATTAGTGATTGCGTTTTGTACTAGCCCTGTGCTAAATAAATCATTTCCTACATTAATCAATGTATATATACATTATTTGGCACACGGATAATGCGAAAGTGCTAATAACTTCAGTTGCGATTTGTATAGACCATCATTTATTTTGCATGTCATTATAGAAATATTCATTCAAAGACATCATTTTCAAAATTTATGACATCATAACATAGTAAATAATAATATATTTTTGGATATCTGAATGTTATTGGAGGTCAATTGAAAGGATTTTATGATATGATCCGTTAACCTCTCTCTTATCACGATAACACAGTCAATTATATTAAAAGCCATGATATACTGTATGGATAGAATTTGTCATGGTATAAATCTTACAATGCGGTAGGTCAGCAATAATAATTTAATCAAATAAATAAAATACGATTATTATATGATTTAATATTAAGAGTCTGCCTTATATAACGATCTTTTCGTGATTCAATAATCACAGTCACGAAATTTTCACGTGAAATTGTGCGATATTCCGTTTTTGTATAGCATAAAGATACGCACCGTCATAGTGGTCATCATCATCATTGTTAACCATCATCGATGGACACCAGCGTTGTTGGCCGTAAAATTATTATTTCATGCTTCGTTATACATATGAGTGATAGTCATCGTGATTGTCTATAGAGATTTCCCTCGCGGATTTTTGAATTTTTCCAAACAAATTAATTTTAAAAATGATTGTGGTTGTCAAAATATTATTCAATAAAAGTGTGTCAAAAATTGCGCATGTACTAATACAATTGATCTTATATAAACTAATTTCTAATTGATCGTTTCGCAATATTGCATTGGGTAATATGGCGAATATGGATATTTCGTTCCTTAAAAATCAGATCATTAATTATGCATCAATTGAATTTATGTGCAAATTTTCAATATATTTAAAATGCTAGTCAAACATCTGTCTAATAAATGCAAATGTATGCTTAACATTTTAAGCTCGATTAAAACACATAGTAAAATTAATTGATTTATTTTATCTCTGAAAAATGAATCAGAAAAGCTGTAAAAATTATCGATAAAATTAAATTTAATTTACAGCCGATTAAAAATATATTACAGAACGTATTGGTTATACGTTAAAATATAATATAATTAATTTGACCTCTAACAAATTAGCTTTGTAAATGTTTATTACATTTCGAAAACATGCTGAAAATCGTGTCTGTCGTCATTGTTCTTATTATTTAATCATCCATTCCCTCCGAGCTATTTTTTATTGCAAAAAATCACAAAACTAAATACGGTGTGTTGTACACGTCAACCGTTCAATTTAAAAATTATTGTCAAGCGTTTTTGCTTTAATTCGGGTTCTTGACCCACATTTTACCCAAAGTGTATAAAATTTACAGTATCGTATATGATTTATTTACAAGGTGCATTGAATTCATTAGTGTATAGCAGGTTACCTTATTTTCAATTAACATTAAATTATAAAAAAATCGCATTTCATGGTTAAACGTTGACTTTCATTATGCATAATATACACTTTTGTAACTTCCTTATAATAATATAATCAATACCGTATAATTATCATAAAATAATTAAAGCTATATAATATTAAACATTTGTTTGAATTTTTAAAGTTAAAGCTCACGCCAGATCAGGAAGTGATCATTGGATGTTTTAATGTTGAACGATTATCGTAAATCATTTGTAATTGCCGCAGTCGAAAACAACTGCTCTATTACGGCGTCCTTGATATCGATCTTCAATAGGTCAAAATTCTTCTGGGGTACCTTTGGTAATGTCACGTATACACCATTGGCAAAAACAAGAAGCATTAAGTAGCCTTTGGGTGAGTTGTTGACCAGAACCGGTGGTTCTTTGACCGCAGGAAGGTCGGTTACTCGTCACGCCTTTAACGAGATGGTTAGACATGACAGTGCCGATGTTACTCTAGTCTGAAATATCGTATTGCTTGATTTATATTGATACTTATGCCATGTACCCGCTTAAGATGTTATCTCAACTATTAAAATATAAACTATTTTATTTAAGATTACATAATATTATCGTTAAACCAAACGCTATGTATAATAAATCGAGTCAACGTAAAAAAAAAACAAGTTACGAATTTTGTTCAGTTCATTACCGTAAATTTTTTTCAATTAATTTAAATTTTATTTTCATTAAAATTTAAATATGTACATAATTTTAGAATAACGAATTGATTAGCAAACCCTTCTATAGTACTCCCTGGTATAGAGTGTCGTGTGCAACATTACCTCCTACAGTGCCTCTTTCTAAAAAAAGCTAAATTTTCAAAGTCAAATTATATAGTAAATATGTAATACATTGTGGCATGAAATAGAGGTTAGTGGCCTTTAGTTGACAACAAAATATGATACACGCGCATGAAAAAACGAAAAATATTTCAAGGTCATTTAAAATATGTGAATGGACAAATGTTTGATGTATTAATTGCATTCATTTTATTAAATACGATTAAAAAAAAGTTAGCTCTAAATATTGTATAATAATTATATGAGTGCTTAGTATTCCACAAACTAGGGTTATATAGCGTGGTCCCTATCGCAGCGCTATAGGAGGGTTGACTGCAATTTAATGTCTTCTTCTTTAATCGGCACCCTTATGTTTGCAGATCGTGACCATTCTTGTTCCGAATCTTCTTGATTTTGTCTCTCCAGGATTCTCTACAATCCGCATCCCGCATTGCAGCTACTACAGTGGAGCATGTTACTTGCAAGTAATGATTATTTCTGTCGACTATCATCAGCTTAGTTTTATTTATATCATATACATATCTTAGATGTATTTTTTTTTATCCCTTATTTTAAATCCGCCTTCCCAGTTTTCAAGGGCTTTTCTCGTGATATACTTTCCGTATAAGTTAATTTAATTTAATGTGTGTAATATTTAAAATAAAATGAAACTTTTTAACCTTTTTGAAACTTTGAAGGGGGTCTATTTATATACTATAATAAAAATAGTTATTAATGATATGCTTCAAAATTTGGTCGATATTTTGGATTGTTTTACTAATCAATATAACGCGTATATAACAAGCGCACTCTGCGACATCCCCTTGCAGACTTAGGACTCGCCGCTGACTGAGCTCTTGCCGTACGTGTCAATTGCACGGTTTCACACGCCGCTGGCAGACCGACCGCCAAATTCTCGCGGCACGTGTCACTAGTATACGTTTCACTCCCACTTGGCACATCGTACCGGATGTTCGCGCCCGTGGCAACGGAAGCGAATATTGTTGTTTTTATATTTTTTTCGCAATTGCAGGCAATAAAGGACAATGATAATTTATAATATTAATTTTTTAACTTTTTTAGACAACTTTTTTTATTTTGACATAAAGTATTTATTTTAAAAGAGTTATTAAAGGAAAATCAAACACTTGAGATCAAAAATATACTCCATCTACAAGGCTAGGTTAAATTGTATCGGGAAAGAATATTTTTGTAACAAATAATAATATTCAGTCTTAGAAAATTATTGCATATATAAATTTGAAAGTTTTATTTGACTAAATGTATTATATTATCCATATATCAAGCAAGTATCGTTTAGTATTCGATATAAGGATCATCGAAAATCATGAGGTACAATTAAGGGTGATAAAAGGAATGGAATGAATGGTGAGTAAATAAAAGGAAAATGTATCAAATATTTTTTTATTAAAAATTAATATAAAATAATACTTAAAATACATTAAAATGTTGATAATAAATAAAATTATGTTGAATTAGACTTAGTCCTTCAAAGGAACTCTTTTTTATGTAATCATATAATATTTTTGTGCACATAGAATTTTTGTTTAATGAAAACAAATAAATGTAATTAAACACAGTACGGTTAATTGGTGCGATTCGCGTCACCGCGAAACTTCGCGGTCATTTATTTCGCAACATTTATTTCATCAAAATTTTATATTTATTTATAAACTTAGTATTTTTTTTCTTTTTTAAGTATATAAATATTTTTTTTCAGACAAAAATATAAAAAGATTGAAACTGTCTTCAATAATCATCCACAAGATCTAAACTTGACTTAAATCTGGGTCATTGATTTTATACAATTTTTCACAAAATTCAACAAATAGTTTTGTATGATTCATCATTATTGCAAATTACACAGAATCATAAGCGGGTTGATGCCTTGATTCAAGAACTTTACACAGCCTCCAATCATATCAATATTAAGCCATAATGAAAAATAATAAGCGGCTAACTACACATGAATAGGCTGGGTTCCCAGATCGAACTGACCTTCAATCAAATCAGTCGTGATGATGATTTAGCGGATGTTAGTGTGAAGGTCTTCATGATTTTTTTACTGAATCCACCGGTTTGACATATTAATTTAATTGCACGATAAGACAAGTGCCTACGTGATTTAACAGTGAATGTATAATTCGATCAATAGGCGTGGCAAAAATATTAAAAAAAGGCAGTAGTGATTAAAGGAAGTAATCCACTGTCGGAAATGCATTTTCAATCGAATGCATATAAATATATAGGTTGACCTTTAAATGACTATATCTAATATCATGATCGCGATAATTGGCATTAACCCGATTTTATTAGTAGCAGCCTTAGAGCTTACTTTATCTATGTTTTTCAATTCTCATTTTGACTGAAATTGTGTATATGTATCTAATATTTCATGTCCATAAAGAGTCGTATCAATCGTGAAAGATCAAGTACGGCAGATAGCAATCAGTGTTAACCTGCTACCTGCTGGTCGAGCGGCAAAAGAGGTGGAAGCGGCAACAGCACGCCATCACACAGTAGACAGAGAATTTAACCTCGAATCTTGCACGTAGGCACTGAGAAAACAGAATGCCTGTAATTATACACAGGCACATACCGGCGTAGGTACGGCCGTCGGATAACACCAGTGTTTTCCAATGGGTGCAATTGCGGAACCGGCACTGGCTATGTGGAAGAAAATTCAAGGTTCGACGTGAAAGGAAATGAAAATCGCGAAAATGTGCCAAGTAATCGAATATACCATAGGCCTCGGTACACATTTGCATTAATAATTATTTATTTATTTAGCGTAGCGTTTCCCAAAGTTTTTTTCACCGTGACCTACTAAAATTTTTATCGTGTAAGGAAGCATTTACTTTTGCCAAAATATTTGAAAATAAATTAAAATCGAATAATTTATTTATAGGAAGTATGATGCTGTTTCTTATTTCAGGTTTGGAGAAAAAAAATAAAGACTTTATTATTAGATCCGGTTCTACTTACATTCAGTTTCTACATATATTTTTTGGAAGACCGGTGTTGAAAATGTTAAACGTGATAAAATACAGTAGATATTTTATTGTACTTTTAACCTTTTCCACTTCGTGGGAATCTCTTTATGGTCCCTTAGTCTCCAATTTCGTTAGGAATGCTGTGATTTTTTCCATAATATATCTTAGAAAACTAACCTTTATTAAGCACATAAATATTATACAAAGTCACTAATGTAACTAAACTCCATACCGAAAATTATGCTCCAGAAGTTTTTCCCTAATTGTAAAACCAACTACTACTGGTTTACCGTAACAAAAACAAAATTAATGAAGAAAAAAAAAATATTCCCGGATATTTTTTTGACAAACCTCAAATTTAAAAGTAGTATATATAAATTAAAAAAATATTTTATAGCATATAAGTAATTTTGTGACAAAATTAATTTTGTAACATCATCACGCAAGCAGATGCGCTTTGCACCAGACAGCAGCTGTGAATGTAAATATTAATAAAATATATTTTATTTGAATTTTACATGAATATAAAATTCAAATAAAATATATTTTATTTGAATTTTATATTCATGTAAAATTCAAATAAAATATATTTTATTAATATTTACATTCACAGCTGCTGTCTGGTGCAAAGCGCATCTGCTTGCGTGATGATGTTACAAAATTAATTTTGTCACAAAATTACTTATATGCTATAAAATATTTTTTTAATTTATATATACTACTTTTAAATTTGAGGTTTGTCAAAAAAATATCCGGGAATATTTTTTTTTTCTTCATTAATTTTGTTTTTGTTACGGTAAACCAGTAGTAGTTGGTTTTACAATTAGGGAAAAACTTCTGGAGCATAATTTTCGGTATGGAGTTTAGTTACATTAGTGACTTTGTATAATATTTATGTGCTTAATAAAGGTTAGTTTTCTAAGATATATTATGGAAAAAATCACAGCATTCCTAACGAAATTGGAGACTAAGGGACCATAAAGAGATTCCCACGAAGTGGAAAAGGTTAAAAGTACAATAAAATATCTACTGTATTTTATCACGTTTAACATTTTCAACACCGGTCTTCCAAAAAATATATGTAGAAACTGAATGTAAGTAGAACCGGATCTAATAATAAAGTCTTTATTTTTTTTCTCCAAACCTGAAATAAGAAACAGCATCATACTTCCTATAAATAAATTATTCGATTTTAATTTATTTTCAAATATTTTGGCAAAAGTAAATGCTTCCTTACACGATAAAAATTTTAGTAGGTCACGGTGAAAAAAACTTTGGGAAACGCTACGCTAAATAAATAAATAATTATTAATGCAAATGTGTACCGAGGCCTATGGTATATTCGATTACTTGGCACATTTTCGCGATTTTCATTTCCTTTCACGTCGAACCTTGAATTTTCTTCCACATAGCCAGTGCCGGTTCCGCAATTGCACCCATTGGAAAACACTGGTGTTATCCGACGGCCGTACCTACGCCGGTATGTGCCTGTGTATAATTACAGGCATTCTGTTTTCTCAGTGCCTACGTGCAAGATTCGAGGTTAAATTCTCTGTCTACTGTGTGATGGCGTGCTGTTGCCGCTTCCACCTCTTTTGCCGCTCGACCAGCAGGTAGCAGGTTAACACTGATTGCTATCTGCCGTACTTGATCTTTCACGATTGATACGACTCTTTATGGACATGAAATATTAGATACATATACACAATTTCAGTCAAAATGAGAATTGAAAAACATAGATAAAGTAAGCTCTAAGGCTGCTACTAATAAAATCGGGTTAATGCCAATTATCGCGATCATGATATTAGATATAGTCATTTAAAGGTCAACCTATATATTTATATGCATTCGATTGAAAATGCATTTCCGACAGTGGATTACTTCCTTTAATCACTACTGCCTTTTTTTAATATTTTTGCCACGCCTATTGATCGAATTATACATTCACTGTTAAATCACGTAGGCACTTGTCTTATCGTGCAATTAAATTAATATGTCAAACCGGTGGATTCAGTAAAAAAATCATGAAGACCTTCACACTAACATCCGCTAAATCATCATCACGACTGATTTGATTGAAGGTCAGTTCGATCTGGGAACCCAGCCTATTCATGTGTAGTTAGCCGCTTATTATTTTTCATTATGGCTTAATATTGATATGATTGGAGGCTGTGTAAAGTTCTTGAATCAAGGCATCAACCCGCTTATGATTCTGTGTAATTTGCAATAATGATGAATCATACAAAACTATTTGTTGAATTTTGTGAAAAATTGTATAAAATCAATGACCCAGATTTAAGTCAAGTTTAGATCTTGTGGATGATTATTGAAGACAGTTTCAATCTTTTTATATTTTTGTCTGAAAAAAAATATTTATATACTTAAAAAAGAAAAAAAATACTAAGTTTATAAATAAATATAAAATTTTGATGAAATAAATGTTGCGAAATAAATGACCGCGAAGTTTCGCGGTGACGCGAATCGCACCAATTAACCGTACTGTGTTTAATTACATTTATTTGTTTTCATTAAACAAAAATTCTATGTGCACAAAAATATTATATGATTACATAAAAAAGAGTTCCTTTGAAGGACTAAGTCTAATTCAACATAATTTTATTTATTATCAACATTTTAATGTATTTTAAGTATTATTTTATATTAATTTTTAATAAAAAAATATTTGATACATTTTCCTTTTATTTACTCACCATTCATTCCATTCCTTTTATCACCCTTAATTGTACCTCATGATTTTCGATGATCCTTATATCGAATACTAAACGATACTTGCTTGATATATGGATAATATAATACATTTAGTCAAATAAAACTTTCAAATTTATATATGCAATAATTTTCTAAGACTGAATATTATTATTTGTTACAAAAATATTCTTTCCCGATACAATTTAACCTAGCCTTGTAGATGGAGTATATTTTTGATCTCAAGTGTTTGATTTTCCTTTAATAACTCTTTTAAAATAAATACTTTATGTCAAAATAAAAAAAGTTGTCTAAAAAAGTTAAAAAATTAATATTATAAATTATCATTGTCCTTTATTGCCTGCAATTGCGAAAAAAATATAAAAACAACAATATTCGCTTCCGTTGCCACGGGCGCGAACATCCGGTACGATGTGCCAAGTGGGAGTGAAACGTATACTAGTGACACGTGCCGCGAGAATTTGGCGGTCGGTCTGCCAGCGGCGTGTGAAACCGTGCAATTGACACGTACGGCAAGAGCTCAGTCAGCGGCGAGTCCTAAGTCTGCAAGGGGATGTCGCAGAGTGCGCTTGTTATATACGCGTTATATTGATTAGTAAAACAATCCAAAATATCGACCAAATTTTGAAGCATATCATTAATAACTATTTTTATTATAGTATATAAATAGACCCCCTTCAAAGTTTCAAAAAGGTTAAAAAGTTTCATTTTATTTTAAATATTACACACATTAAATTAAATTAACTTATACGGAAAGTATATCACGAGAAAAGCCCTTGAAAACTGGGAAGGCGGATTTAAAATAAGGGATAAAAAAAAATACATCTAAGATATGTATATGATATAAATAAAACTAAGCTGATGATAGTCGACAGAAATAATCATTACTTGCAAGTAACATGCTCCACTGTAGTAGCTGCAATGCGGGATGCGGATTGTAGAGAATCCTGGAGAGACAAAATCAAGAAGATTCGGAACAAGAATGGTCACGATC